>DF241774.1:0-70738 GCA_000507305.1 Breviolum minutum Mf 1.05b.01
AGGTACAAAGCTATTCGCAGTATGTTTCCATTGTTCAGTCTCTTGGGTGGCGCAGGTCTTGGTTGTTTCCAGGGACCAAACCCAAAACAAGTTGATACAAACTATTCACTTGGCTCGTTTTGCACATGGTGATGACTGCTGGCTTGCGAGTGCTATAGTAAACATTTACTGACAAATTTATTAAGAAAAAGTATCCACATCACACTAGCCAACCTTGAGTATGGTTGACAAATAGTGATTCTGTTGATCCTGGATTACCGAACCACATCATTCTCCACAGCAACATGTTGCAGATAAGCATCATCATCATTATCATCATCACAGCCATCATTTTATCATGTTCCTGATCCTTATCATCCTCATCATCGTCAACAACATCAAACATAACTAGGTTGTGGTGTCATTTTTTATGTTTCACCCATACCTGGGGAAATGATCCAAGTTGAAACCACCAACTAGATAATGACGATCCGACGCACAACGACCCCCCCCCCAGTGAGATCCACCCATCCCTACCTTCAACGGGCAGGACAACTCGCACGGGAGCTTCATCCCGATGTACCTGAAACAGGAAGTGAGGACAGTCGCCGATGTTTATTCAGCTAATAGTTTGGGTTGGTGGTTTGGATTCCTGGAATCCCCTTATGAAAGGGATTGTTACTTAGGTGGTACCCCTAAATCCCGAACCACTGGGCCCCAAACCACCAATTTACCATTCGTCGCTTTGTTTGGTGCAGGAGGTGCAGGCATTTGCAAGATATTTTACGTGGTTCATGCATGTCGTTTATCTCAGGCGCATGGTGACCTTAATAGAAGTGATATAATATATTTATATATATATATGATTTTTTAATAGAGCTGATACGTCGAGATGTTCCAACGGGCATTTTTGTGTGTTACTTCAAGTTAATAAACTTGAAACTTTACAGTGCGGAGTTTCTTCAAATCAAATCCATTTGCAGGGGGGTTGAAACCTCACAGGGTTTCCCCCATCTTGGTCTCTCCTTTTTCGTGCTTTTTCCCCAAGACCTTACCAACAAACCCTTGGAGCATACCCCACATTGTCATAAGTGAAGATTCCCTTCATGATCACCTGGGGGTATGTTCCAAAGGTTTGTTAATTGGATCTTAGATTTCTTCCATACAAAAACAGGAGAGCTTCAAACACCTGGTTTGGGCCATGCGGGAGCTCTCTACCGAGAGAGGCCGTCGACGTTGGGGTGTTGCAGGCGCGGACAGGGATGGTGCTACCACCTGGCAACATTTAGTAAAGGATTTGAAAGGCCATCAAAACAAAACCCCAAATTAAAAACACTTCAAAACAGACTATGACTATCCCTAACTACACCCTGAAACAATAGCTGGGACGATCACTGATAGGATTATTTAATTTTCACAGGATTGTCATAGGACCTATAGGGGCCTCACATTGGGAATGGGCGGTATTATGTTTTTGTATCTCTCCGGCCCACGAAGAGTGGTGTTTACGATTCAGCGGTTGGATTCATGATGGATCACACTTCCAAAAGATGGGCATAGTAGGTTCAGCAAACCGACTAAGCAGCCAAGGTTGGATCGTTAAGTAGTGATGGGGCCCTCCCAAAGACATTCCTAATCTGCAAATGTCCCATTCAAAAATGATTGCTTTAATTAATATTGCCCCTTTCTATCCGAAGCCTTCCGTTGTGCGACGGATTTTTAGCCACTGATGGGCACAACACCCTGATGAAACGAAAGGTGCAGAGGTGTGAGGTCAAAATTGCAATGGGAAATTATCGGGTCATCGGTTCTTCCCCCCACTCGCCTTCTTCAAAAGAGACACATCTATTTGTCCATCTATCCATCGATCTATCTATTTGCCAATCTATCTACAGTACATTTTTGGGGATTCAATACGACTCTCCTTGGAGCTACAAAACACACATCTTGCCCGCACTTTCAAAATGGTGAAGTACTTTCTTGCAACATGTCCATAATGGCTGGATTTGGCCCACACCGCCGCACCGCCCTACCGAAAAAGGTGACCTGACTGGAGCATCATTGGAGGAAATTTCCTTGGAAGCTGAAGACTCTTGGGCGGCTAAAAGCATTTGATGATCGATGGATGACGTAGGTTTGGGGTAGATTTATATAGGTTGGCTTACGGGAGGTTGCACATGGTTGGATTGTGTGGATTCTTGTGTTCTTTGGGGGAAGTTGTTGAGTGTTTGTTGCTTTATTGCTTGGATGGACATTGATGGGAATGTTCAAGATGACAGATGCAAGTGAATTATGCAAATCTTTCTGTGGAGGTGGGGAGTTCCGCAAAACAGTGTAGGGAATATAAAGCTACAAGGTGGGATCAGCCAAGGCTCAGTAGTAGTGGGTCACTCTGATTTATCCTAAGCCAATCTCACGATAGTAGTTGAATACAGCAGATAAGAATAAAGATATACCCTCCCTGAAACCAACATGGCACCTGAAGAATTATGTTTGGGAGATTAATTTCCATTTGGGAAGACTTTTTTTTTAGGGGTCTTTATACTGGTACTAGATTTGGCTTCATGTGCACATTAATTCAAAGGGAAGAAGAGCATCCCAGGTATAGCCTGGCACAATTAATGTCTATTTAATGTGGGATGTCCCCATCAGCTGGTGTGAACAGTGACATTTAAAAGGTCGGAGGACGACACCTTTCCTAAAAATATGATGAAGCCGCTGGATTTTCCATTAAATTGGTGGATTGCCAGATGCAAAGGGCAGTTTTTATGCTGTTTCCAGGCCCAGCTCTTCTGACAGAGATTGCCCCTTGCAAAAAAAACATTCCAACATTTAATGCAACAGATGTTTTGAAACATCTTTGGAACCATCCACCATTGGTTTCCAGGTCCAATTTTGCAGTATACAGATACCCGACCTACCCTGACCATTTGTTTCATTAAGTCTTCAGACTGCGCATCTTGACATGGACAACGGATCCCACTGGAGGGACCTGGTCAGTTTCCGGAAGTTGCATGTGAGGATTTTGCCTTTGACATGAGAGACTGGCCATTTGAAGAATTGGACGATTTGCTTCGACTGTCGGATGAGGTGTTGAGGGTGGGGAAGATGGAGTATAGTGTTTTGGAGGGTAGGTTGAAGCAGGGCTTTGACATGTTTCAAAGTTGGGTGATAACCAAGACCCTCTCTGTTTCACGTAGGTTTTTGAGCAATTTGATGACACACATCATGGTGTTCAAGGATGACCAAAACCTACTTTGTTGTAGAAATTACATGGTACCTTTTAGGAGACAAGTTCACCAGGCCAACCATTTAGAAGGTGAACTTAGCACATACATGTCATTCGGAGGTGTTGCATCCTACATCCTACTTTGTTTGCCGCAAGCCAAGGCATTTCTTGGGAAAAAACACCATTGGCCCCGCAACACTTTTGGTCTATACCTATCAACTGGTGGTGTTCTTTTCCATGGTTCATGTTTACTCAGAAAATTTGGGATCTGATGAAAGTTCTACAGGGAAAACTGGAGTTTTTTGGGTTTGAGATGGAATTGAACTTGGAAATGCCACCCAACACATCCCGGAGACCATCGCCCTACTCGGCCTACCGTCGTTGGGGGACTTCGATAGGCCATCGACGTGAGCAAGAAAGCCATGGCCGATGTGCGCACAACCTGGGGTGATGATGGTCTCTTGGATGGTGAGATATGTATAGGAAGAAAAACATCACCAGCATACCAGCGAACCCTTAGTGGAAATGGATGGAGATGTTTTTCAATGGCTCTAAGGCATGGATGTGTCACGTCCATGCCTTTGATTGCAAGACAGAACTAGCAAAGTCAGGGAGGACGAAGTTATGAGGAGTAAACATTGTACATTCCAATCTTACTGGGTGGAGGTGCATCCAGTTCTTAACAGAATCACATATGTAAACAGTTTTTACCGTATATACACATTATATTTTGGCATGTTTATTCTTTTAAATATATACACATCTGCTGTATTTGTAAATATCTTGAATAATTATATATGTACACGCAGACACTCAATGTATGGTATGTTTACCTACTTTTTACGATAGAAATTCACCAAATGTAGGTAAAGAAAACATACATTTGACGAGTATTTGGGATACATTATAATTATGATATCATATCCGTTATTTACATTTGAACCAGGTTGGTGACTTGTTCAAGACATCCCTGAGGTTTTACCATTGAGGACGCACCGTGGGACGCACTCAACCTTGGACCAGAGAATCTGTGGAATCCATGTTGAGTGCCGCCCTAACTGTTGATGGCAACCAGAAATCCAGCTATAGAACCAGTTGAGGGAAAGGTAGTTGAAATCCCATTGTTTATCCCAAGTTGTTTAAGACATCCCAGGTGATTGTTTGGGATTTCTGAACCAGCAACTGTATGCAACTGTTTGTTTAAAGTTTCCACTTGTGAGCTATTTTGTTTGGTGAACTTGCCGGCGGTTGATATTGTTGAACATGGGATCTTTGAATCTCCAATTCTGTTTCGTTGCACATGGAATCTCAAATATCGCATTACTGATTTCATCCTCATCAGGATATTAGTGGCACATCGCTTGTAGGCGTAGTTGTATTCCGTATTTTTCAGGAGCGCGAAGGGAAAGAAGCGCCAAGCGCCTTGAATTTTGACATGATCTACTTCAACAGCTCCTTGGCGGCTTCACGAAAATCCCACCCGAAGGGAGGTGAGATGCGGCGAGTTTTCAAGGGGTTTGGGAGGATTGAGCGGAAAACACACAGGAACAACTAAACTAAAATGTAGAGAATCAGTACAGACTGGTGCGGCTCGGGGACCTGGGTTTGGTACATCATGGGCGATTCCAACAGGATATGAGGCCTCAACACAAGTTCTTTCGATGACTAGTAGCAACAGTGGCATGCTTCATCGTTGATTGTATTCCGTTCAGGATATTTGGACATAACATACAATTACTACTATTGATCGCTGAAATCCTGCACCACCTGGGATGAAACAAAACCTTGTAAACAATGGGATAAGCTACCAACCTCAACTGGTGAATGCGCCGGATTTCTGAACCATCAACTGTATCCCCATCACTTTTGATGTTGCAAAATGTCTATGATTAATAGCTTACGAGGTCCCTATTTCACACCAACGTATACCAACGGTATGTGCAACGCACACTGATGATGGCAGGTTCTATTTGTTTCAATCACCACCTTTTTTCAACTAAAAACACATCACATTTGGAGCCCGGGATGGTTCGATTTCCACATCCTTGAACGGAGATGTTGTTGAAGCTAGGAAAGAGAGTAAGGTACATCCTCTTATCACCCCCCCAACGCCAAAAAAGTTAAGTTAGTCTCCCCGAACAAGCGAAAAAAAACAAAGAGAAACTGAATGCCCTCCGCCCTCCACTGACATCACCCTATTTGGAGTTTTTGCTTGCTGTTGAGTGAATTGAAATGTGACATGTGTATAGTTTGATTTGACTACAGACTACATACGCTTCGCACAACTCCACCAACCAGATCATGTCATCCAGTTTTTTGCAGCCAACCAACAAAAATGCCCAAACAGATGCCAGCTATTTTTTGCCAAGCCTATGCGTTTTTTTTCTCCCAATGTGGCTCAATGAAGGGACCCTGTGAGTTCGGCACGTGCCTCCAAGGTCCACCACCTGGGTGATGATTTCGCGGAAGATTTTCGGACGTTGCATCCAACAGGGGATCTTGCATCAGTTTCAAACAGGCATTGTGAGGCATTTCAACAAAAAAAACTGGAATCCTATGAGATGAACACATTGGTGAAGATGTTTTTTATTATTAGATGTGTGCCACACCCTACAACAAATTAAATTTTGGTATATCCTCTACATCAAAGAGGTGCCATATTTGGAAATCAAGCACTTGTGATGCATGCTCCCTTGATGCCTTTGGCCTTTGGATCCGATTTATTGCCCGGCAACTGTCGGCACCAATCCCCTTCTCTTCGGCCCAGACATCTTTGTTTTTTTCCGTCGGCCCAGACCAATGAAACCCGATAAAACACCGCGGTTCAGAAAAAAAGGGTGCGCAAATTGTATGGCTGTGGTCTGGTTGCCAGCTTTGGAAAGATTGAATTCCAAATCTATGATTATGAAGCATTTTGATTGAACATGAAAAATGCTATACACTTAAACTAAAGTTGTGGTTGAGAAACCAGAGGTTGTAGAAATACTTTCAGCGGCACATGCCACAAGAGTAGGAGGTGAATTGAAAAAAATGAAAATCTAAGTAAGTACAACACGTGCGAGATGATCTCAATGGAACCAAGAATTACTACTCTTATTACAGGTCCTCAATTATTTGAAACCGTTCAGTTTATTGTGAGTTACTGGAAGTGTTCATTTTGCAAAGTTTGACAGTGCATACGACCTTTTGTTCGGCCACTATGAGATTTTAGAGTGCATTGGGAAAGGCACAGCGACTTTTATCGCAGGTTGTGGGAATGGAAGGCGTTCTTAGGTCTGGAATACATTGGCAGCATTGGCATTAAAGATGATGGATCTATTGTATCTATACATTTTTAGAAACATGTGTAGAGTAAACAAGCGTTTTTTTGTTTCCGCATCACTCATCACGCCCATGGATTTGTTGATGTTATATGCATTTTGCAGGAAGAAGATCTCAGTGGTTCCACTGCCCTCATGGTGGCGGCACGAAATCGTGGCTTGGCTCTGCAGTTGCAACCGAAAGGCCACGGACAATTGGCCGTTGTATCCGGGGGATCCTAGGTGGATGTTGTATGTGTAAACGACAACGATGTGCAAACATGTGCCAATGGAGGTGTGGACATCATGATATTGAATAGGTCGGATATTGGATGTTGGCAGATGCCAATGCTCGTGTGCAGCGTGTTTTGAATTTATATTATCTATGTATTTCAATGAGTGTACTGTATACACTATAATTTGCAGATACTGTTTGCATACGTAAATTTAAGATACGTAAATAATTACATGATTTGGCATATTTGACTACATTTAAGCTGAGTTGATCCACTAAAAAAACTACAATTATCTTTGGAAAGACTCCTTTATCAGCAACCTAA
The DNA here is from genome assembly GCA_000507305.1 of Breviolum minutum Mf 1.05b.01. Taxonomy (NCBI): domain Eukaryota; class Dinophyceae; order Suessiales; family Symbiodiniaceae; genus Breviolum; species Breviolum minutum. The sequence goes on from DF241774.1 coordinate 7,068, forward strand.
CTTACCTTACATAAGGTTTGGCTTGGGTGCTTTGGAACCCGATCCCTCTATGAAGGGGAGTCCTGTGGAGGAGGGGGTACCGGGTATACCTACCAAGCCAGCCCAAATCAGGGCACACGTCCATTTATGTTGCTGCACAAACAACGTCTCTAGGCTGATCCATCCCATTCAGTCTTTCATTTATGACTCACGTCCTTTTTGGGGGGGTACCCCATTGATTAAGAAAGCAAACCGGGGTTGTGATTCATTGGTGTCCCAAAACAGCCGGTTGGTGTTGCATACATATATCATCACAACTACTAACATATACCTTGCACCCAAACGACTGTTGTTTTTTGTTGGAGGCTTCAACCACCAAAATAGAGGACAAATATTATGTATATATATATATATTTGTTTATTTATACTTATACGTATATTTATATCATATGTATATGTTTCATGCTCATATACACCATGTTTTCTCCCTACCAAAAAACAACACCCCCTCTAGAGTTTGCAGCCGGTACAGCCAAGGCAAAGTTCGAATCGTGAAAGCCATCATCAGTTGGGGTTCACCCAAGTGGAAGGTCAGTGTGAAAAGACAACAGAAGACGCCAATGAAGCTTCTTGCATTTGTATATTGTATATGTACAATGTGTTTTTTTTTGGCAAGGAGTGAATACGTTTGTATATATCATGAGTGAACCCTGTGAATGAAACCGAGATTTTGCATAAAAATGATGTCATATCTTGTTTCCAAGTTGGCAGTGATTGTTCATGTTTGCAGCCAGGTTTCTCCATAGATGATGAGTTGCAACAAAGACCCAAACTCTTAGTTGCACAAACATCCAAAATTAATTGCAAACATTTTTTCACAGATTCTGGTACTTATAACTTATTCCTATCTGTTTTACATGGATATTTTTTCATGACATTTATTAGCATAGCATTTGGAGTCATCAAATTTCGGTTCCCAAACCTTTACAGCTCGGTTACGGTTTTCTCGGTTCTCGGTTCTAAGATTGGACCGTTCCACCTGAACGACTTGAAATGCTTCAAGAGTCCAACGTGCTCAGTGGTTCTTGTTGTGGCTTCACCAAAGTACGTGCCGGGTGAAAAAAAATGGAGAAATGATTTTTGCAATTGTATTTTTGGATCTGTTTTTTGGAAGATTTTGGTTTTTTTTGCAAATTGGATGTTGGCTTCTTAATTGTATGTGTATGTGGGATACTATAAGTGGTATGTTTGGATGTATTTGAATCTTTCGGAATATTTTTACTGGGAATCTCTTCCTGGCCGAAAAGGTTAGCCCGGCTAGCCGCAGTTGCGAAGGGCCTGTGCTGTAAGTTCTCAGGGGAAGATTCACACACATCCCACTACGAAATCGATGGATGTCATGGTTATACCATGTCAAACAGGTATATATACTAGTTGAATCTGATATTCTTAATTGATACACATTGTATAGTGAACCCACTTCTATTTCATCTTTGTTCCTTGTTGGGTGGAACGACTTTGTCTCATACCTTCATCTCGATGAATTCATGGAAACACTCGTGTTGATGCGAAGAGCCCACTCTTTCACAAGACTCATGTCAGAACGATACCATGTTCCTATAACATCAAGTATGTAACACCGCGCGTTTTGACACAGTTCATTCCAAAGATGATTTGCTATCTATATCTATATCGTTACAAGCTGGGACGTTGTTCACGGGTCCATGTACATGAACATAATGAAGAACTCATTGGTGCCTATCAAGACACTCGACTTGGAAAGCCCTGCACCTCACCTGCAGGGCCGAGAAGTTTGACAACAAGTTCAACATCTTGAAAAATCTGGACAGTTTCATTTCTGTTGTAAGCTTTGTGTGTTTGTGTTTTTGTGGTATGCACTGTATTTTTTGGAAGGTCGTGGTTTGTGGTTGTGGTTGTGGTTGTCGTCTTCTTTGGACCTACTACATTACTACATCCTGCTGGTGGAAAGTCGATGAGTGTTCCGTTTCAATGGGTTATAGTACATTTTTTAGATCAATGCTCAAACATTTGATGAGCCTATGAAACTCTAGAAGTTCATCTTTGCTGAGCAAAAAACAAACTTCCTGAAGTTGCGGATTCTGACGATAGGCTTTGGGAATGGAAAAACCCCTTCCCAGTTGGATTTTTGTGTGGAGGTTGAGGTTGGGTTCCCCTGGTGGTTACATTCAATCAGCTGCATCCTCGGGAAGCAGGGAAGCATGCAAAGCTATACTCAACAAAGTTACCGTGTGTTTTTTTTGGTTCAAAACTTGTCCAATGACAGCAATATAGCGCAATTATATTAGTATATCAGTCTCTATTTCTGGGGTTCTGCCAAAGTTGTTTCTTCATTCAGGTTGTACTTTATAATTATATCTTTATATTGTATATATACCGATTTGATTTGCTATACCAAAAAACATGCAGCAGCACCAAAAATAAAGCTGCCCCGCAGCTCACCCCAGGAGCTGCTACGTGTGGTGGGTGCCAACGATCGCACTGCCGTAACGCAGTTGGTGACAGTGTCTTGGAATGGTGAAGCTGGTCACATCCCCAAGAGTCTAGGAAAAGAATCTACCTGTACTATGTACACTTTGGCTTGATGAACTACAGTAATGTGGAAAATTGTGTTTGTTTGCAAAGGAATCTAGGTGGTTTACCTAGGTCTTAAGAATTTCCATTCATGTGGTTCACCCAGCTTTTGATGATGCAATTCAAAGGACAGTCCACTTACAAGAGTTTCAATCATGAATGGAGTTTCTTTCTTGAGAAGGGGTTTTGCTCCAAGACATCACGGAATATAGATGTCAGGTGTCAGGAATTGGTACTGGCATTCCAGCAAAGCAACACTCAGAGGCATGACGCATGACCTGGAAAAGCAGCCATGCTGAGTCCATGGCTTTTCACAAATATGCCAGCAAGTTTTAATCCTCGTCAATTTGTGGAGTAAGAGCAGGAAGGCGTATACATTTTACATCATTTTACACACACATGATATTTATTCGTTGTAAGTAGCATTGTGACAAAATTGTAGACATAGGCGAAAAAAAAACATATACCTATACATAAGATAAGATGTATGTCTATACTTACAGCTTGGATACATGTGTTTTGTTCATCTTCCTTTTGTTTGTTCATGTTGCTTCCCTTTTCCTTGCTGGGTGGTTGGCCGTTGACTGGCCGTTGGGCCGCTCAGGTGGGTGATGGTGTTGGCACCAATTTAGCTGACATCAACTTTCAAGATGCTCAGGCGTTGCCGCAAGCTGCTTGTGAAGCCTATAGGAATTATGAAGATGATTTTGTCCAGTAAACAAAAAATCAATCCCAAGAACACGCCATCCCAAACACAATCCTAATATTGAGATGATTTGACCACCATTGGTTGAATGTTACTTTTTAAATCTGTTCTCTTTGAATCTGGGGGACTGGTATTTCAGGGGCGGCAAGCTGCTCATATCGCCATCACCTGTATCGGAGAGGAGGCACCTATATCAACCACTTTGTGCCACAACGTGTCAAGGAAATAGAGCAAAATGTCCAAGTAATTTCGAAAAGCATCTTAAGGATTCCATGATTTGCATTGCATGTTTCAAGAAACAACTTATTGACTTGATTTGATATGAGTTTGGACCGATTGATGAGTTTTGGGTTCCTCAAGATGATCCTCAACGTACAGCTTTTGGGGGAGTTGGAATCGCATTGGACGATGCTTGACATCGTGTTCCCTCCGAGGAAGAAACCTGCGCCATGTCTGGGACCTGTTTTGAAGGATGTCAGGCAAAGATTTTGATGAGTTCTCCCTCGCTGAAGCTTGTTTTTTGTTCATAGATGGTATAGTGCTACGTGTACCAATCGAAGAATGACTCCCAAATCGGATGATTGCGTTTTTTTTTCCCTGAGACATCCTCAACAGAAACTCTGAAATGTTCCAATCTCAAACCCTGACGCAACGACAGAGTGGACATCCTCGATCCCCAAGGTTGCGGACACTCTACCTGCTGAAGGGTCAGGTGCGAGTTTTTTTGCGACCCAACCAACGTCTTGGAGGATGAAGATGGATATCTTGGAGTCACATTTGAGTCAAAGATGTTTTCGGGCCCAACCCACACGACTGAGAATTGCAGTAAGCCAGGCGGGGGGCCAGGCGCTCACTCAGTGGGGTACTTGTTTGATTCCCATGATTTACCAGAAATTCTCTTAATCATGGCATGTCAAGTTTTGAAAATCGGACCAGCTAGATTTGATGAGTTGTTCATGATCTAGAAGCCTTCAGATTTACGAATGATTGCCTGAGGCTTGCAAGATCTATCTAATCCTCTTCTCATGAATCATCAGTATCATCAGCATATTATCAGCATTACTGTTGATGGAAGAACTCCTGCACCAGGTGAGGTTGGTAGTTTATCTCATTATTTACAGGGTTTTTTTAATGTTTTATACATCCCAGGTGGTGCAGAATCGCTTTCATCAACAGTATCATCATCCCTCTCACCTTCCAATCATTTCCAACAGTCGGCACAGATCAATGGTCAAGACTTCTTGGGGAACACACCTTTACACCTGGCGGCACGTATTGGCACCTTGGTGGAACTGGGAAGGGTGAAGGTGAACAACACGTTGGATTCACGTTGGATTCGACCGTTTTTTTGCCCATGTTTTTTTGATGAAGATGTCTTTAGACTTATATAACCCTGCCTTTGCATCGGTTTCTTGATGTTTCTTCAAGAAATCACAGCATGGCGCTACGTAAATACAATAGCCTTCCACACATCATCCCCCCAGCCGCTGTTTTTTTGCCAAGGTCGTAGCGAGGTGCCACTCCAGTGGGTCCGGATGAAACTGGAAGATGAGATGGATCAACCATGGTCACCATGATTGTATGTCTCAAGATTCCAGATGTATGTTGAGAAATGAAGATGTAGAAATATGATATGATACATTATGATACCATACGCCGCTGATTTTTCATTGTGTGCAATAGTTGCTAAGTTATTAGAGCACTTAAAGTTTGTAGTCCCATTTTTTTGTAGATTGACATTTTTGATTTTAGGTGTTGACTGACTACGAACTCTCTTAATGAAGTAGCTAGGATATCACAGGATGGCACAACTTTTGATACTCACCCGAGTGGCGCCAGGGATCAAAGGTTGTGGTTTCCAACATGTTTTTGAATCAATCTATGGCAAAGATTTTTCGTTTTTTAAAGACAATCAAATTCTTTGTTTTTCTCCAGTTTGTACTTTTTATCCCTTTTACAAAATCCTGCTACTTTCACATCTAAAAGAGTTGTTTTTCATCTCAACTTGTTTTGTTTCTACACTTGTACCTACATCCCTTGTACAAAATTATGCAAATTTTCACTTCTAAAAGGGTTGTTCAACCTTTTTAAGCTTCCAAGGAAGTTACACACCCTTCCCGGCAATCTCCTAGGCTGCCAAGACTTTGTTGGCACTGAAGGCTGGCATTTGGCTCTGTGGGAGAATTAGGGAATTAGTGTTGTCCCTTACGGGCAAAAAGCAGCACCTGTTGGGAGGTACAATACATGTTTTGTATATATTTTTATGTATATATATTATACATCTGTGTTTTTGGGGTGGGCAGGTGGATGCTCTTTTGCTCCGTGATCCCCTGGATACGAAAAAAAGGGAGATGTTTCATCCAACTGGTCGTTTAAGGCGGGATCTTGCTACTTACTTGCTCGATGTTTCTGAGTGTTTTTGGTTAATGTTACATCATACCTCTTTTGCGATGTGACATGAGTTATGCCTCTTGCATGGTATAACGCGTTTGAAATGTGGCTTGGAATCTGTAACTGACCCATACTGAAGAAAAGGACCAAGCAAACATCATCCGCCAGAGGTCAGGAAGCATCAGAAAACTGTATACCCGAGGTCCGAAAAAAATATCAAGTCCAAAGAATGTCCTAGAAATTTGGGCAGAGAGAGTCTCCAACATCACCATTTAGAGGGGTAAGGACACATGTTGAATGTTTCCTTGAAACATGTATTTGGTGGCCTTTCATTCTTGTCAGCCCTGCAGGCTCATCCTGGCTTGAAGGACAAGAAAGGTATTGAGCTTGGACCAATTCGATGTATTTGCTGATGAAATTGTTCGGTGGAACAATAAAGCTGTAGAAAAAGCAAATTTGTGTAAACAAGTACTGTGCTGTTTCTACTTGGGTGTTGATGAATTTAAATGTTTGACTTTGTATGGGCTTTTCACGGAAAAAAACATTCAGGATCATGCAGTGAAAGACTCATCGTTGTTCAATGTCACAATGGCATGTAATTGACTATGGGTTTTGGTGCGTGTTTTTGTCATACAGTTGTTCATTTGTTTAACCCAAAATATCCGTTGAGATACTTTGAGATGATGAAATCCAAAAAACGACATGACAGGCAGAGCGTGTGTTGTTTTTTTGGCTTGAACCATCGATCCATCTTCAACCAGCCTGGTCTTGACTCATGGCGTTTCTTTAGGTCGTACGCCACTCATGGTGGCCGCTGCATCAAGCTTGGATGATGTACGTGCACCTCCGTCACTTGGTGGAAATCCTGGACGGGGTTGGCCCTAAAGTTGTTTTTTTTGTTTTACATTTTTTGATTACAGGATCCCAACCAGGATTTACATTTTTTTGTGAACTTGGATAGTGACTACCGGACTATCACATAACTTTCATTGAGCTCCAGGGACGACTGACTGATCTTAACGACTTGGCTCCGGGTGCTCCTGCTGTGATATGCTAAGCTGGGATGGGATGTTCCTACCTTATCCTGGAGAAAATGATGTGTAGATTGAGTTCAAGGACTATGTGAAATGCATATATATATATATATCTGCAGAAGGTCGATGGTTTTTGTTCTTGCATACTGAGTTTTGCATACTTGTGCTTAAAACTAGTAATGCAGAAAGCATCACAAAATACCCACAGATGATGTTGCTTCGATCCTGTCACATGAAGGGTCCAAAATCATTTGCTCAAAAAAAAATGTACATGCATCTAATTACCTCGATGTTTGGACATACGAAACTGGACGAATACCACACCTTTCCAAGTTGGACCCATGGCGGTTACCGCAAGCGCCATGGATGCCTGGCAGCATGGCACCGGCTTGGCTGAAGAGGGTCGTTTTAGTGATGCCATGATGGCTTTCGACAAGGCGTTGAAGCTGGGAATGCAAACACCAGAGGTTTACGAGGCCTTGGCACAATGCCGCTTGGAGCCTGAAAGTAAAATGGTGTGGTGAAAGTGAATGTTTTGAGGGATTTTTTTAATAGGCGCATATGTTTTATCAGCATGAACATGTTTTTTTTCCCGCATGTGTATAACATCCATGTAGATACATATATCCTCAACCACTAAGACGTCTAAGACAGTTGTACGAGGTATTTGCCCTACCTTCATTTGAGGTACCATTTGCAGTTACCACCGATACAAAAGGAGAAAATGTGTATCAACTGTACCAGCTTTTTGGAGGATGAGTTTTGTCCTCAATCACTAAATTCATGATCTATTGAGAGATAGGTCGGAGAGATCAGTCCTCAAAAATCATGGAATGGTGAACCAAAATGCTCCACTACCTTCCTGGGAACTATAAAACCCATATTATTTTTCCAAAAGGTACGTACTTGAAGATGATGATTCTTCCAAACTTCCCGTTTGTTGGGATATGTATATGGATATGGATCTTTCTCCCTGGAGGCTTCCCATCTCAAGGCGAAACGAAGCAACCCAACAAGTCAGGTGCCTTGATGTTAGATAACCTGAGTGCTACAGAGCATGCCATTGAAGCAGCCAGGTGAAGCGGTTTTTTTTTGAAACGGGGGGGTTGGTTGGATGGTTGGATGAAGGTATGGGATCTTCATGGCGATGAGAGAAATGTTTAGTTACACACCCTGGAAATTTAACATATTTAACAGTTCGCCCATACTAATATAGGCCGGGACCCTTAAAGGAAAGGATTGTCTTCCAACCATCATTTTTCAGGGGCGAACTGTTAAATTTCGGGCGTGTACTGGTATTTGTGATATATCTTATAGATGTCATTCTGGCAGGCCACAGCTTGATTTTCGCAACTCTGTCCAAAATCTGTGAATACAAGCCAACCCTTCCCTCCACTTGTATCAACAAATGTCGTTTGGAACATGAAATGTGTTGTTTTGTGTTTGCACTCACCCGCAATAGACAGCCTCGCTATGATTGCTTGCTCAGGCAAGCAGTCCTTTTAGCACCAGGTAAATCCTTGACTTTGGTACCTCGTTTGCACGCTTTGAGTTGAAACACTTTGAACGAACCTGCAGAGTTTTCTCTTTTGAACTCAGCTTTGATTGTTTCTTTGAACTCTGCCGAGTTGTTTCCAAGAAAGAGCAATATGATTGTTGATTTTCACTTAATATCTCAAGGGTTTGAGAAGCCAAGTACTGGCTGTCAAGAAACCAACAAAGAACTGTGTTGACGTACAAGGCTGAAGCGCAGTTGACATTAGCCCGTGCCTTGCGAAGTAGTTTGGATATCCCTGGTGCTACTTGGACTCTTTTGATTGGTTGGGGTGTGCCATTTGGACGGGATCATCAGTGCAGTGGTAGGTTGGGTATTCCAAGAAAAATCATCTGAAGTACCAACCGAAACCACCAGTAAAGGTAGCCTTGTTCTTGTTGGAGCTTTACGTGTTAGAACAACTGTATGTGTGCAATGAAAAAGTCACCACCCCCCACCCCAAAAAAAAGCAGCCACACAGCAAGTACAATACTCAGCATTTGTTTCAATCAATCCAGCTACCTCACAAAGTGTAACACTGTTGTTCAATATATTTTGTGTCATTTGCGTCCATCCGAAACGGCAGCTTAAAAATAAGGCGATTGCTCTCTATGAACAGCTGGACGATGCCGAAGCTCTGGCCGAATTGGCCGAAGCCAAGTCTCAGCTGCAGAAGCATCGCTTGCGCCTGAAGCGTCGCTGCACCGAAGCAGGGCACGACGCCGAAGAGTTACGTTGGGAACGGAAGATGCAAACGGCAAAGACGAGGAGAAGACCTTCTTGGACAACAGAGAGGTGGAAAAGTGAGAAATTGGCAGAGATGGACACTTGCTTTTTTTAATTCATGGTTCATAGATGAATGATTTGAAAGGAAATGTTTCTTTTTGAGATGTTGATGAATATTTGAAGATTTTGTTGAGCAATGAATGAATGTGAAATGTGTAGCAGCAACAAGTGTTTTTTGCTGGTTGGACATGTAGTTCTTTTACAGCATTCACTACAGAGAGCAAATGTGCCCCCTTTGTTTGGCAATCACTGTGGAGTCCTTATGAATCCAATTGCAAGAGCCAGAGTTATCATAAATACAGATATAGACATATACTTTACATAAGCTAAAATGGCCGTTTGGCCCAAAATCTTTGGACCTAAAATTTGGAGAGTCAGCTATATTCAGTATGGTTCCATGTTGGTTCCAAACTGGTACCTTAATTGTTTAACCATAACCACTTCCATGGAATACTCAACGATATCAGGTTGTTTTGGTTGCCCCCCACAAATTCTGGTGTCGAAGATGGTAGCCTTGTACATCATCACCCAGCCATTGATCATCAATGCCTGTATGTTTGCCATTTGTCAAAGTTTTTGTTTTCCCATGTGATAGCTAGCGTGTACTTGTTTTATGTCTCTTATTGTTGTGTCTTTGTTCGTGCTGATTTCAGAGTGGTAGCCTCAGAAAATGGAGTAACACCAGAAAAAAAAATATTTCTATCGTTTCATGTTTCAATCCGACGTATCCGAGACCCCCAACTTCTTTGACCCCAGGATTTAAGCACGGCTTTCGGAATCTGCAAGAACAACATTGCGCATGTTGATGTGCAGACTTTCTTGGCCAAAGACTTTGGACGTATCTATCAACTGACACCTGGGTTGCCATGCGTTCTCAAGAATGCAATGGAACATTGGTCAGCAATGAAGTTGTGGACTTTGTCATCCTTCTCTGCTGAATCTTGACATGTTGTTTTGGTGACATTTGATGTTTCTTGACCAAAAAAAGTGGGGGCACCCTGTGAGGTGTATCAAAGATGCCCTTTCAATACCCTCTCTGTTTGAATTTGATACGTTCTTCGCCAAATCCAGTTGTATTCAGCCACATGTAAGCAGATCCAGGTTTCTACAGAAAACAGTAGAAATCCAAAACTGGCTACACCACAACCCTATTTGAGCTGTGGGGCTGCAGCAATAAAGGTCATCTTGGGTTCCCTTGGCCACCCTATAGCCCTAGGTCAGCCTAAGCCAACCTAGAAAAACCTAACAAAAAATCTAAAAAAATCTAAGTTTTTGGGAAGGCTCCTGTAGTCCCAACCTATCAAAACCTTTAAACAAATACAGTAAATAGGCCATAGCTAGGCTGACAACACAGGTTTTTAGACACACCCAAATGAAGAGGGCATCAAGATTGTAAGCGTGAAGTTTCTGAAAAATAATTTGGTTCCACTGTTACTCAATGTAGTGGACCCGTCCGAATCAACACAACCAGTCGGATCAAATAAACAGGGGTATTTCATCGACTGCCGATGGTTTTTTTTGCCGAGGATGATGATGGCCCATTGACTTGCCTAAAGTGTCATTGAAAAAACTGAGGACTTTGGACACCAAAAGGTCATTTGCGATCATCGCTTCGGCATTCATTTACGGATGAATGACTTCATCAAATATTTGAAGAGCCAGGCACTTGAAAAAGCCTCGGTCTCAACTGTTCATTGCCTGGTTCAGAGGGTGTGTGTTTTTGGCCGAGTCGGTTCAATACAAAATCCCTTTCATAACAATTTGGAGCATGAAGGATGTCGATCATTTCTTGTGAAGAGACGCAATTTGTTGAAAAGTTGAAAAGGACGGAGCAAGTATATACAACGGAATACCTTCAAGACCAAAAACATGTTTCACTACTATTTGCCTGGAACAAATTCACCAGCATTCACAGGTCATACATGGAGTATTTTCGTACTGCAGTAGCTTGGTCCATTTTTTAAAATTCTGTTGGGCATTAGGGAAACTTGAGCTCCAGGACGATGATAGCCCGCTTTATTTGTTCGATCATTGCTTTGGAGAATACCCTTCTACTCGAGCTTTGCTGGATCAATATGATGTCCCAAAGATCTTTGGTGAGGAGTTGTTGGGATAGTGGTGGGTTTGCGTAAAGATTGTTAGTTTATTTGTTAATTTGTTAACCCTAGTTGGTGGATGTTGGTACTTAGTGTTTTTTGATGGATCCTAATCCGAGCATATTCCCAATTGAGAATTGGCCGGCAGCATGTATACCAATTGATATTTACTAACCCTTCTTGCCACTCACGATTCGATGGCACCATTTGTAAATTTCCGAACGTTCCGGTGAAGAGGAAGGTGGATACATGTTGTTTCAGTTCCTGCAGTGTTTAGGGTGAAAGTTCGAAGGTTTGGGTCGATCTCCTACCACTTTTTAGTTTTCTCTCATGACGATATGGTTAAAGAAAATTCATCATGTATTGATTGCTATTTATATATTTGGAATGATAGCATTGAAATGGCAAGTTGTTTGGCCCTTGGTAATGCAGTGACCCAATTGAATCAAACTTTTGTAAAGCAAAATTTCCATTGTGCCGCATATAATGTCATGGTTCAATATATTGTTTGCAATATACGTATATGTTTGATTCATACACTGCGGGGCAATTGACCCTTGAGACCCCTTTCATCACCGACAAAAAACGCTGTGCCAGGACTTGCTTGCATCTTTGGGACGCTTGCGACCACCTTATCGTTGGCTGTTGATTGGTCCAAAACGTTCCGGAAGCACCTTGCATAAGGACCCCCTAGACGAGGAAACACCTTGAAGAACGAAGTATTCTACAGGATCAACAAAAATATACTGTAGATGGGAGGTAAACATTCAAGCAGGCTTTTAAAGATGGTGGCAGGAAGGACATATTGTTTTGTTTTAAGAGTCTTAAGAGACGCATTTTGGAACATATTTTTTGGGTTTCAGTTTCATTTGATTTGTTATTCCCCTTTTTGTTTCCACCAATTCCTTTTTGAGGTCACATGGGTTGAACCATGGAAAAGCCTTCACAGACCTTTGACAGGATCCTTTGGGCACCAGTGCTTGGAATGCCTTGATTAGTGGTCGTACCCTGGACATGGTAGACGTCATTGGAATGCGGTATCCACCGTATCAACTAACATAGGACCAGCCGAAAGGAAATGATTTTCCAACCTTGCTGGGAGGTGCTATTTTTGTTGGGGTCGGCTATAAGATTACTGTAATACATGTTTTTAAAGATGATTTCCCACCCACCCCAGAAACTACATTAGGGATCCGGGGAATTTGAACGCTTGAGATCAATCATCAGTTTGTTTGGTTTTTCGGAGGTGGTTTGCTGTGGGTGAAGAATCTTGACTTTCCTTGATTACATCATGGGACTGGTACTACACACGAGACACGAGGGACTCATATCCACTCTGTCTCACAGTTTTAGATTCATATGAACTGGATCGACCCTTCTTTCCGGCTGGGACTTGGTTTTGAAATATTCGATGATCTACCTGTGTTGTTTTCGAGGTGCTTTTGCCGAAGACCTTTTGAACCTTAGTATTTGCTGAGACTTCTTGATGGATGTGAAAGTGCATACTGCTCGTAGCAAGACAGGGTCATCCTCCTGGTTTTTCACCGCGAACCTGTTAACCTGGGTGTATGTCGCCCCCCTAAGGTAACCCCAAACGCCCTTCCGATGATTCCGATCCCCAGAAAAATCCTCCGGTGTTTATTTCAACAAGAGACCACTTGGAATCGATTCGGGCATGATGCAGATATTTTTTGACGTTCATTTATGAGCCAAAGTGAAAATCAATGGTGCCCAACAAGTGGCTTGAAACAGGGGCTCCATAACCGAAACGACTACAGAGGTAGGTGCTACATGGCAATAATGAGGTGTGATATAGGGGGTTTAAGAGCTGATTCAATGACATCCATGTCAAAAAGAATGCCTTCACAATCCCTTTGAACAGATGTAACTTGTAGAGATTTATTTACCCTGACCTAGGTGGTGGCAACTCAAATGTTTCTGTGATTTTCACCTCAAGAATTGTGGGAGATGAACCCATTTTGACGAGCATATTTTTCAAAGGGGTTGGTTCAACCACCACCTAGTGACATCTCGGACGTCTCATGTGTGCCCCCCTTTTGCAGGTAAGCTATGGGTCCTTTTCCCACCCAGCACGCCCGTGGAGATATTGAGGTGTGAGCACAAACCAACGGCGGTTTCAGTTTGATGGTGAAACGACAAGGAATGAATACACTGAGCAATTACTCAAATGGATCCCATAGGGAGCGGAAGGATGGTGAAACCTGTATGCAAACAGTTGAAAGACGATGTTTCCATGTTGCAACAAAACCAAGTCGATGTTGGGTGATGCTTGCTAAGAATGATGATTAGAAAGAAGTGAGAATGATAATGGCATCCTCTCCTTTTCTTCAGCATCGGGAGCATCACCATCACCATCACCATCACCATCATCATCATCATCATCATCATCATCATCATCATCATCATTTTCACAGGTTGTTTCACAGCGACTTAAAGGTTCATTTTTGAAACGATGGTCTGAAGAGGATCACCTGAGCCATCCATAGGTTCATAAAAGGTGACGATATGCTGGTCTTATCTCTACCTCCAGATCTATAGGTTGCACTCTACAACTCACAGCATGTTCTTCAATAAGCAATTGCATCCCAAGAGTCTGAAAGGAATAAACTGAAGTTGTTTTCCGTGTCCTTTTTGGGTGCCAGGGTCTACTCTGGCCCTTCATTTGGCAGCTTGTCTAGTTTGCCAGGTCAGATTCCCTATCTGTTTCGGCAGAGTCGGCGATCTCCTGGTTCTTGTGGTGGAAGCAGGTGCGAGAAAATCCATGGCCCAAAGAACATGAACCCATTGAGACCCTTGGTTTGTAGGGGAAATCTGGGAAATTTGGGGTACCTACATTGCTGGGACTGAGAAGGCTGCTTGATGATGTATGAGGTATCTATGTTACTTAGCAGTTAGTAACGTAGTCGTTTAGCGTTTTGCCCTAGGACACTACGAGTATGGCCGGAATTTGGTTTGGTGGGAAACTCAATACTCTTCGAATGGTAGTAAGCTTGTTGGATAATGAACCAGGAAGGGCATACAACTCGACCACTTTTTTGTCGCTTTAGGGCTAATGGGGGAAGAGCCATCGTGGAGGTTCTTTCTGCGGGAAGCATGTAACTTTGACCTTTTAACTGGCTTAAATTTTGTTCTTAGATGCTCTTAGAACTGAAGTTGAAGAACATGAATGTTCTTCAAGACTTCACATGGAATGTTTCCTGGATCTTTTTATTTTCATTTTGATATTGCGTTTGTTTCGACACTTTTTGGAATTGGAAACTGTTGATAGACTCTGGAAGTTCTCGAGTTTCACCCAATCCATGGATGAATTTTCCCCACAAAAAAAAACAGAAAATCCCTCAGATACTGTACCTAATTCGCATAGGTTTCCGTGGTTTCCGTTTTGCTTCATAAAATTCGCCTCATACCTTGGGAAATACAAGCAGAAACAAAACCGCGCTGAGGTTCATTCAAGAGCCTGGAGAAATTGTGTTTGTTCCTGCCAGATGGTGGCATGCAGTGTTAAATCTAGAGGACGAGTTACCCATGGGATCCCATGGAAGTTCCCCATGATCTCGCTGCGTAGCAGCCTATACAGTCAAATTCCGGTTCAGAAAGATATGTTTCTAGACAGTTTACATATATATGATCTATAGAGGATTGATAGAATCAGATGTTCAGTCATCAGTTGAACAGAAGACAGCCAAAAACCGAAGTGCAAGTCACAACTCCTTTCAATCGCTGCAGGATGCGATTGCTGTGACCCAAAACTTTTGCAATGAATGGAATGCAGCTTCAGTATCCTCGGCTGAATGTGATGGCTTAATAAGATTCTGAAGGAAAAAAACGGAGTTGTTTTCCATCTTTGGAAGTTGCATTTTGATCCATGAATTATTTATAAAGTATTCAGTCAGAATTCCATAATCTATTGTGGACAGTATATGCTATCATGTCTTTCAGACTTCTCCTTTCACTCCTGAAACGTTGCCTCACCCCAGGTGTGGAGATGTGCAAAGGCCACACATCCCCTCTTGGCGCGACAATTGCGAGAGAGACTTGAAGAACATTGCAGCAAAGAGGTGGTCTTACCTGGTGATGACCCAAACCAATCCTATTTGTATCTCGGTTTTTTTAAACAAGCCTGACCATTGATTTATGAAAAATCTCAAGGGGTTTTCAACAACACATTTGAAAGAAGGGGTATACAGTGTATGGTAGAAAGGTGTTTACTTATATTAATCATTAATCTTATAATTTGTTATGTTTGTTTGTTGTCATTACTTGGCGGCAGAGGCCTTTGGCTGAGTATAGACCGGCCAGATAATGTGTGGAGGTGTAGCATGTGGGTGCGCCTTGACAAAGTCATCGCAGTGGTCACAGGTAATGAACAGTTTGCCCATGATTAGAAACTGGGCTATTTTAGGGCAAAACCAACAAGGAAAATCCGCAATCCCGTCAAAAACAGGGTTTCTTTAGATTGTAATATCAACATATTGACCTTCAAACAGCCATTCGTTGAAACCTTCCCAAACCTTCCACTTCAGGTTCGATACTTCTGCTGAATGTTCGAAGGAAGAGGATGACTCTTCGGATGATGAATACCTCACATGGCTTTGGGAGAGCAAGCGAAGAGCCAAAAAATCCGAAGCGGCGTATGAGTTGGGGAATGCTGAAAGATGAGCAAAAACACCCCTGAAACTTAAAGAAATATATATATATAGATATCAAAATTCCATTTCCAAACCACCATTTTTTTTCAGTATCAATGTTAGATGTAGTTGTTGTTCCATTTGTTGTAGTATTATACCCTTTCTCCCCAAATCGTAATCTTGATTTGTATAGTAACAGTGTACTCCTTCATCTCCTACCCTTCGTCCCCAAACCATGGAGCACGGTGCAAAATGACCGGCGAGCTTCTAAATTATATCATCACCCTCCTTGTGGGTACTCTAATGTTTCTATTGAGGGGGAACTATGAATTCTTCTTGTAAGTTCCAATCCAGATAGGTCTGGTCACAGCTATGAATAGTTGAGAGTGATAACATGGTGATATCCACTGCCACGTTGAATTTGTCTCCAAAACATTTCTATCAACTGCAACAACCAACACATTTTTCGATATGAGGAGATATATACATCAACCGGCAGCCAACCTTAAAAGACAAGCAACCAAAAACAAAACATCGAGCCAGCACATTGCCCTCGCAATGAAGGCCTTACAGCGGAAAATTGGTAAATAGCGGAATCGCCTGGGGCGTCACTGATACCGTGTTGCAGCTTGGACGTTGAAATCACCAGGAGTTGAACTCCTGAAATCAAAGGTGGGTTGGTTGACTTCTACAACCAGAATGTGTTTAGAGAACATTTATAACGTATGAACCTGATATTTACTCCATGATATGCTAATGATACAAACCTATAACCTGTTAATGCAGGAGGAGTCAAATTCATAATGTAATTGGATCAATCTGAATTTCAAGTTGCAAGACAATAGACCGAAATGTTTCTTGTTCTTACAACTTCGAAAATTCCTGCCTGAATCTTTGGACCTTTGTGGAGTTTCTAGGTAAATACAGGAGCTATGCCCAACCATGGATTGGATTGGATAACATTCTGCATCCCCAGATCTTCATTCATTTTCATTCACTATTGCATCAGTCTAAGTGGATCTTCCCAGCTGAAACATAGCAGGAATCATAAGCACTCCCCCCCCCAAAAAAAACACAGAACAGGTCTTTGGAAACATACCTGGATCCTTCCAGATATCTAAACATGTGCAGCCTAAAAATGGGTCCGGGTGAAATCTGAAAGTGAATTTCGGCACCAAAACTTCACACTTAGAACTAGGTTGTGTTTTCTCATTTTTTTTTATGTTCACGCTTATATACTTGGGGAAGATTCCCAACCCACTTTGACTTTCGCAGATTTTTTCGAAAAGGGGTTGAAACTCAACCACCAACCAGTGGCCATTTATAAGAGGGAACTTAACCCGACCCTTAAGGGTAACAACATGTTCACCAGGGAGTGATCGGATCCGAATCACCGTTTGAGAAGATCCGAACGACGGTCGCGTCGTTTCCGTTCAACGGGGACGAAGTCCTCCGAGGCAATGGGATGGTTTGGGAGGTCCACCCCCTGAACTTCCCCTACGTCCACCTGGACCACCAGAACCCAAACCCGAGGCACCAAACAGGGGGGGGGGACAGCTGAAATCCCGATGGGGGATGGGGGATGGGATTCAATTCGAGCTTTTTGGAAATGGCTTTGAAACAGGGTAAAACCCACCAAACTGGCTACAATCATTGAGTTAAAGGCTAGGTGAAAGAATGGTTTTGATGTTGACAAAGTAATTGCAAACAACAAGTCAAAAGATTGCTCAGTTTTTTTTAAATTTGTAACGTGAACTGCAAACATTTGTTTAAACAGTTTGTACCACAGGGTCAAAGTAGATGGCACGTATTAATATGTATTATGTGTATATGTGTCATGTACATTTTTTGGTCATTCTTGAACATTTGAACATGAGTGAAGTCGCCTTTTCCGCTAAAAACCACAAAAAACTTTGGGAGTGACTAGTCCACTGCTTTCGCATGTCTTGCAATGATTTGCCAGTCGCCACAGGAACAACAACGAAGAAAAAAGTTTGCTGAGATGGTCCGGTGGCCAAAAAAAAACAAAAACTATGGGCAGCTCCATGTTAATCTTCACATCCTATTGCTTTCATGAGGTTGTTTTCAGCATTTTAATGCATTTTAGTTATATGGCTTCTTAAGGGCCCCTTTGACAAACACCCATGCTGCTGATTCAATCAGGCGGCTGAGCAAGATCAGGCTGGGTTCGTCCCGATGATGCGAGGAGAGTAGCCTTTTTACCCTGATTTTGTATGTTTGTTTGTAAGGCTTTTTTCACCTTGTGGACATGGGTCACTGTTTGTTGCTTGCACGTGTGTATATATATATATCGCATGTTACATGATCCTTATTTGTTTTTTTGGTATTGAAACATTAGAATCTATAGATAAGTGTTTCTTGATCCGTGGGTTTGTGCTAAAAGGGCCATGACATGCTTTTGATTCAGGGGGATGGCGGCGGCCAGTTTTCTGGTTCCAGATGAAGCTGTGCATTCTCCTTGATCTTTGCTCTCCCAAAGGAACGACTGAAACACATATTAAATAGTCCTTCCCAACATGTGGCCTATGTTTTTTCGGGAATTTTTGGAGGTTGGTGAAATAATTGTAATTCACCCAGCATGTTTTGTTTTAGTTGGTTGGTTTGATAATTAATCCTTTCCCACGGCATTAAGGGTATTGAGGCACAATGTTGTATCTCAGGCGGCAAAGATGAGCGTATATGGCTCATCAGCATTGGATAAGGTGAAATCTCGTGGCTTGGACTTGGCTGATGGAGTTAGATGTATGGGTTCTTCAGGTCTTTGGCAAGGAAGAAATATCAGAAATGCGTAAGCATGCCCTAAAAAGTTCAAACAAATGCAACTTTGCCAATGGCCTTGCGACCTTACCTGAGTGTTTGTTTTTTTGTGGATTGGAAATTGGAAATTAATATGCTGTACATATATTATATAAATATATACTCCCCTAGGAACTAACATATCCCCCTTACAAGGTGCTTTTGAGTCGATGATTACCCTTTACCCCAAGGTTCCTTGAGGATACATATAATCCATTGCCGGAATACATGTTAGCGATGTCCGGAGCTGTTTTCTTTTGTTAACTAGTAGAGTCCTGCATGATGGGAGATTATGGTGGACCTATCACCGTGGTTGTTCTAGTTACATGTTAGTTTCCATTTGAGGATTTAGGGTTTACTATGAAGTAGCGGGTCAAATAGGGAATTAATGCTATAAGAACTAGAACCTTAAATTTCACGTTTTTTACTCACATATAATGTGTGTTTTCCTCCCATTGCCCGAAAAAATGAATCCAACATACATCTATACTCACAATATATAATTCTTCTTTTTTCCGAACTGCCATCCTTCATCATCACCTGCGGCATCATGCGGCTATGGTTTCAACAACTCAGCAGTGATACGAAGGGGGCACAAGAGGCAGCTACTGGCTGTTTGGAACCAAAATCACCAGCAAATCATAGGGTAGTTAGTCAACAGGGTGTGTTCATTGGATACATCAAGATTAATCGATATTGACAGGATAATAACAAATAACAATCAATTTAACTTCAACTGTAACTCGTTTTTCAATTAGATGACTTCCCTTACAGTGAGCGCCTTCTTTGGGGTCATGTTTTCCATAAAGTTCCACGTGGTTTCTCAATCACCACCGTGCGTTAAACACAATTTAAAAACAAAAAATCACCGAGGTGCTGACATTTTTGCCTCGTTGGGCTTTGATGATCAACACATTTTCGGAGTGGACGGCTTGGTGCGGGACGAAATTTTCGGATCCCGTGGGGCGTTTGTGTCAACTTTGTTGTTTGCACAAATGGGTGCATGTTAGTTGGCAGTTGTTGGAAATTTGAGGGTGAGATCATCTTGAAAATTGGTGGTCCTTGAATGATATCATTTCTTAAAAGTAAGAGTTCAGACTCTGTTTGTTTTGGCGGAAGAGTTCAAGCAGAATCACCACAACAATCAGCTGTTTGTTGGAAACTTGAGTTCCAACACAAGTATCACCGCAATTTGGTGCCTTTTTTAGTGAGCAACAACTGCAAACACTTCAGGTGTAGTTCAATTTTCCCGCGGATATTTCGATTTTTCGCTGCTTTTGGGCTCCAGTTGGTGTGTGAAACAACCCGCCAACTTTTCCAACCATCCCGGCACGGGAGACCGGCACCACCATCCCGGGGGGGTTTTGTTTTCACGCGCCATGGATGAGATGATCTTGGTGACCCTTGCACGGGTGGCGGAACGCGCTGAACGTTATGATGAGATGGCAGATTTTATGAAACAACGTGTATCTTGGACAAAGGGGAAATGGTTGAAGGGTTTGCATCGTTTGCTAGGCCCCTTTTTGGCCCCATTTTTCTTTGATGTTCCTGGGTGGGTTTACCATCAATTACCTCCCAAGTCCAGGATTTGAGACCTGATGGGCCTGATGGGTGGTAAGTGTAGTCAGGTTTCAGTAGAGAATCACCTTGAAAGAAGCAAGATGAAACACAATACCCCTTGGTACACAAGGTGATGCTAGTTTTTTCCCACCTTCATGTTCATCATCATGAGATTGTTTCTTTAAAACATGTTTTTTTTTTTTTCTGAGGCTTTCTTTTGCCAATGTCAGCGGCATATTGCATGGCACTTTTGATCCTGGATTGTGTTCGTCCTGAAACATAATAACCAAAATGGTTTGCATTGACTGCATATGCCCTGAAGTCTGAGACTATGAAAAATCATATTCACCAAGACTTCTTGATTTCGACCCTTGACTGTACAAGTATATAGAGTCATAAAGTGGTTTTGTAACGCAGTTTACATTGCGTGTGGACCATTTTATGGATATAATATGACGTAGATGGTTTTTTTTTCGACATATTTTTATCGCACAGCATAATCGTATTTATGTCTTGCAAGTATATGATCTCAAATTCCATATGCATAAATTATGATATACATGTTACATGATATACACATCTTGTTTGTCTCCCTTCAAAGTCATCCAATATGCACTTTGTATGTTTCATGTGCATATGGGCCAGCCAACCATGGGACCTTCGGGTCTCCCCCAGGTGCAGGTGGGTTCAGCTTTGAATCCGGAGGACCTGAGGGATGGGTGAGGAACGTCAGTTTTCCAACTGTCAAAGTTGGGTGGAGATTCAATTTGGTACTAGCCCTAAGGCCCTACTACCCCTACCTTAAATCTCCTTAATGTTGGGTGGTGGATAACCCCCAAAAAAAATCATTTCCGTAATTTCCGATCAAGTTGATACTAGCCGTTTCGGTGGCTAGGAACGTGACATGTTCTCCGCAGCCTTCAAGAACAGTTTGACCGAGCGCCGCCACGCCGTGCGTGTGGCTGCGGGCGTGGAACAGATGGAAATGGCGGAAGGCGGCGGAAGCGTTTCGAGGGCTGGTCGGATCAGAAGGGCTGGTCGTAAAAGCGACATATATTGGTGTAAATTGTTCTAAATAGATCTTCACAAAATAAGAGGAACGTAGATAGCCCATAGAATTTAGCGCGGTTTCAGGATGATATCGATGACTTCATTTCTCCAGGGACGAGGAATGTAGTTATTGGACCATGACACATGTGCCATCACGTACCGCATGAACTTTACTAGCAGAGGATGTGTGTCAAATTATGATCGCAGTGGAAGTCTTTTTTTGTTTAGGAACAGGGGTGATCTAAAGAACCTGTGAGGCTTTCAGAAGAAAAAAGAGTCTCTCTCCAACAATCACCATGATCGAACATGCATCCCTTCAACAAAAACTACACGCAACATTGATTGTCATGTTCCATCTCTTAATGATACTTAAGCAATTGGCATTACATTTGGGTCATTGATTCAGAATCAATATAACATACTATTTAGTTTTATACGTCGATGATCTTCTATGAAGACAACATGTCCTTTGTAGCTTCGAACAAAACCCACCAACCAATGAGACCTAAAAAACGCAGCTCCTGACCAGGTAGAGATGCCTATGCTTCCTTGGCTGGAGGTTACCGCTCGAAGATGGAGGACGGGCGGGACCCCGCTGGAAGTTGATTGGACTGCTGGCGGCTGCTGGTGGTTTGGTTGGTGGCCCTTGTAAAGAGTTCAATTTAAGATCTGGCTTTAAGATCTGGAGTATATTTGATCCATGGTTCGAAAATCCAATGTATAACTAAGATCCATCATCTAGATAGATACGTCATTGAATACATCATTTCGACCACACTATTCTTTTGATATATGCATGACGTGAGTTCTACTGGTTTGATATTTGATTCCCTCCACTTTTATTGCAGCATTCCTTGACTTCGGCAAAAAAAAGGCGGAATTGCAAGAGATTTGCTCCAATGCGCTAAATTTGCACCTTGGATGACATGACACGCGAGGAAGGTGGTGACATATCATTTGCGGTACACCCCCTGAAAATTAATTAAGATGGAACATAACAATGGAGGTGGATGGAAGATCATGTTCCTTTAAAAATGGGTGATTTTTTAGGTTCCATGTTGATTTTCCAGGGTATAAAGAAGGGACGGAAATTATCAACAGATGGTGGTTAGGTGTTTTTTTAAACAAAGATTGAAAAATGGGTGCCTTTGTTTAACAAACAAATCATTCCACCATGCTTACCCAACCTTTTGATCATGAAAAACAAATATGGTCATATGGTGCTTCCAAGCAGTGAGCCATGATGTTTTCCTGATGTTGAAATTTGCGCAGGGTGAAGGATTTGATTTGTAGATCTTCAAGTTGCCTGTAGGCTGTAGGTCATTGGAAGATGTGGAGGTTGGCAGGTAGGTAGGTTACTTTATGGATTCACGGATTCGTTGCTTCCAGCTGTTTTTTTCCCCGAAAAAAAATGTCAATACCGGACGGGTTTGGTGTCAAATTAAGTTGAAGGTTTGTTGTATATCGACCCTTTTCCGGGAAAACTACCAAACAGTGTTTTGTTTTGATGTTGGATTTGAACAGCTCATATGTTGGTATCCTGTCCCATCATGTGGTATTGTTTGTTCGTTTTCGTTGTATTTGGTATCTAGCGATCCTGATTGGAAGAAACTTGTCATGCAGTTCATCTTCCCAAGTTGATGATGCCATTGAGAAACTACAATTAGCTGCTGAGTGAGGGATAACCCCCCCAATTCTTAGAGAATTTTCCATCTTTATGTGATGGGTATGGTAGACATTATTGGAGGGGATGATTCCGAGCTGCAGCTGCTGGGATCAAACATAGCCCTTACCTTATCACTGATTACCTACCTGTCACTTACCACTTATCACGTTACCTTCCTTGACACTAAAATGTTTGCACCTCAAAAACAATGCTTGGAAGATGATTTTGTTTTTGGGATGGCTTTTTTTCAGGGGCAAACCGTTACTTTCAGGGAGGATATCTCCCTTGAATTTGTCCACATTTAGTCAGGGAGCTGGGACCAACCCCATGATGGTAAAAAATTGGTATCAAATCTTACGATTTCATCATAGGGATGTTACATGGATGTTTAGGTATTGATACGACTTCATGTACCCTCCAGTAAACTAACATAACCATAGAAAATCTCAATTTTCCCGGTAAATACCATCAAAATGGTGGATTTTGAAGGGCTATATTAGTTTCAGGGAGGATATTTCCTACGGTCCTTCGAGCCCTTCGTCAGCGAAGCTCGCTGCTCGGAGGCTGGCCACATTGGTGGCTTCGTCAGAGCCAGGAGAGGCAAAGACATTTTTCTTGAAGATGCAAGGAGATTATTATCGTCACTTGGCTGTCAAGTTGTCAAGTGGTGAGAAATGGTTAGAAGTTAGGTTAGAGTTGAACAACAGTTTAAAACCATAGTTGGATGTTGTGATTAATGATGATTAATGGTCAAAGGTTACTGTTTGGTTGCATACCATTGCTTTCAAAATGTGATTGGATACTCCGACTAGCAAGGTTTATATCTGGGGTGGGTAGTCAAATTCGTGCGCCAGTGCGCTCCGAGCAGTCCGTAAGAGCTGGTGCAAAAGAAAAGCATGTGAAAGCTTGCCAGCATGGAGTGAGATACCCCAAATGTAGTTGTAGTAGTAGTAGTAGTAGTAGTAGTAGTAGTAGTAGTAGTAGGAGTAGGAGGAGTAGGAGTAGTAGGAGTAGTAGTAGTAGTAGTAGTAGCAGGCTCAGGTGCTTCAATAGAACTCTACCTGCTCATGTTCCAATTATTTCCAATTATTTGTTCAGCTTTCGTGGATAAAATTGAAAAGTGGATACCCAAAGACTCCCAAACATGTACCAGTAACAATACCTAATTAAAATTCCTACTATCACTTTCATTGGCAATTACATAAAAGAGAGAAGTCTACCCCGTTAACAAGGCTCCCTATCAACAAGGCCGAGATTTCGGGATTCCAAGATATGCCGTTTTCGATTCTCAGGTTATTTGGCAGAATGGACGACCGGACCTGCCAAGAGTGAAGTGGCCGGGCAGGTGGACCCGAACGGTGTGACGGTGTCGGATGGGATGGCTGGTAAGGTGGTTCCCCCCAGATGCTTGAGTTTTGAAGCCAAGGAACATATGATTAAATATATAGTATTATTATCATATATTTATATATAATATATATATATATAGTTAAACAGAATCCTCAAACACTTTGTTTTCAACAATAAAGGGAAGATGGGCTGTTTTTTCTTGGAGGGAAATATTGGCATATCTTTTTTGGAAACCTTGTGAATCTCATAGTATGAATACGCATGGCAGGGTATTTGATCATGGAAGGCTTTGTCGAGGCTAAAGTCTCATCAATTGTTTCCATCTAGTTGGTGAGGAAAGTTGGGTTTTAACTATGTTAGGCAGGTGTTTATGGTAGATGTTGTTTTTGGAGGGGAAGCTTTTGTATTTGCGAAGCACACCACTACTTACCTTTCCAACTTGGCTGGAGGGAACCGAAGGCAGTGGGTCAAGTTTTTAACCATGAATCAGGAGGGTTATGGATTTATCTTACCTAAGACATGCCCCATAAAACAATGCCATGTGTGAAGGGTTGCCTTAAGTCATGAATGGTGTGTTACACCCTTGCACCCCACAAGCTCCAATGGTACCCTGGTACGACTCAAAATCAGGCATCATGAATGAGAGAAAGGGGCCAAAAATGGACTGGCTAATCTTAAAACAGGATGAATCAGGAAAACACAACCCTTTTTGAAGACGAAAGTGAACTCATCATAACTTATCCTCATATTTTGCGCCAAACTCACTTTTGAAACTATGTTTGTTCATTTTCCGACATGGGAAACATACTCCAAACCTTAAGGGCTGGCATTTTTGTTGTGCTCACCGCAGGCCATGGAAGTTTACAAATCAGGCGGGTCAGTTGCTGCTTGTGTCCAAAAGGAAGGCATAACCCAAGCCTCAAGCTGGACTTTTCTTCAAGAAATGTTGTCATATATACGTCAGGGGATGCTGAATTGGGATAAGGGATTTTCCCTTTATCTTTCCTCATCTCTCGGAAAACGCGTAAGAAGTGTTGTCTGGATTTGTTGTCAGGGATTGATGATGTGGAGATAATATGCCTGACACGACGTTAGGATAGAAACATGTTATGACTTGCTATGCTGTTTCTGTGTGACTTGTTTAACTCGTTTTTTTGAATTATGCTTTACGGATAAGCTTCGATTTGAATCGAATAGACTGTATGTGTTGATTACCAGCACGTTCAACTTGCAATTTGATAAAGCGCTCCATCAAGATTTGTTCAAAATATCCCCCGGCTGGACAGGCTGGAAATGGCAGCTTTGAATCATGTGCAACCTACAAGCTAGATGGTGGTTTCGAATGTTCTATATATATGTTTACCCCTGCCTGGGGAGATGATCCAATTTTTCAAATGGTTTGAAACCACCAACGTGTTCCTTCACTTCGGAACTGTTTCTATTGCTCTTGTTAGATGAGGTTTAACGCTACCTCAGACACGCAAATCATCAGCAATCAGTAACGTCAGAAGCAACATTATATGATCCACGGTGTTTATATACGTATACATATTTATATTTATTTACGTGCACCATCATGCACCCCAAAACATCTTGGGGTTGTTTCTAAGACTCTCCTAGTACAAACCAATATAAGCTAGACAATCCTGCCAAGTGCATGCACTTCATTTTCGATGTGTTGGGTAATTTTCGTCAACGTCAATGTAGCAGCTGTTTTTGTTTATCGGTATAACACCATATCATCAATGCTCCCATATTATCACCATATAACCCCCCTCGGATGAGATGTGCTGCCTTGAGGTATGGGAGAGGCAATGTCATTACCAACCGCACATCCTGTATCTCGGCATCCCTCGGGACTTGTTGTGTTGAAAGAACCCAGTCGGCGCCGCAGGGAGCTCCCCATCAATGGGTCCGGCTGTTCACAATCCATGGCTGCCAAGGTCCGACTGGGTTTGGCCTTAAACTTCTCGGTGTTCCTCCATGAGGTGTTGAAGGACGAGCTTCAGCAGCTGCATCCCAGTCATATTGAAGTCGGACCATAGGATCTCATTGGAAATATAGGAATGGATGATGGATGGTAGATGATATCCTTTTGAACATGAAGAGTTCTCTCTCTCTCTCTCTGATTTTATATTTTTATATATACATTATATACCTTTTCTTGATAGACATGTAGGACTGGAACAAAGAACTCCATTAAAGTGGTTTCAAACATTTTTGATTTTAAGATTGGGGAAGATGTCCTAATTTGACTGAATCTTTCTGGAGTGGATTGAATTTTCCAACCACACACAATGATGATTCAGGGGGAATTCGGAGTGCCATGGTCAATATTGGAGCCATCATCACCAAGTCGATGGACCCTTTCCACCTCCATGTTTTTTGGGAAGGACACGGATCATGCAGTGGCCACGGCTACAGATGCCTTGAATGCCGCCAGTGCAGGGATTGAGGATATTCCCGAAGAATCACGTAATGATACTGGGCAGCAGGGTTGGAGTTTGGAAAGGCAGGAGGAGTGTGACCACAGATGATTGGCGTCCTATAACACTTATTTGTTAGAAAAAACAGGGTTATCAGTTACCAGGCATTCCATCCATCACTTTGTGCAACAATTTTACAAATTGTGGATTTCCATTGCCATGTCAGATTGAGGGTGCATGGCACAAGTGATCACAAGTGAGTGTCTAGACTAGACCCATATGAGACTATGATCCAGTACGTTTGTGTGTTAAAAGGTTCACAGCTTTCAGCAGAATTTGCGGGCCCCCCATCTTTCAAACCTACTCGACTGTTTCAATTTGTTTTCCTACCACTACTGTTGATAAGATAGATCCTACTACCAGTCGATATGCGGCATATTTTCAAACAGGTGTTCTAGCCATTCTTATCAACGCTCAAAAAAGTTTCATGTGTCTCAATTGGTTGGGTCTTGTCCATCAAGAGTATCATGTTTTAATCCTTTTCATTATTCAAATCCGTATCTACCCATGCATCGTAGATAGTCCTCCATCCTGATCCTTGCTATTTTCGTTCCTTAAGAAAGATCATCCGCCCCCGGTGGGGAAATTTCTGGCTAGCAAGCTACAGATGGCCAATTGTTTTTTCACTAGCATCATTGATCATGTTGTTTTGTTCTGCGGGCAGAGGTTAACGGGAATATATATATATATATATTTAGTACTATACAGACTATACACGGCTTTGGTTTGTGCACCTCAAGTTTCAACTTCTCTCTCTCTACATTTTTCAAAGTATATGAATCTAATTATATATATACGATTTGGGGTTCTATGGCTTAGGCATCCTGTCAGGGAGAAATCAAACTTATTTTGCATGGCGGGCAATATTATGATGTTATGATTGATAATTGTATTCATTTTTTGGGGGAACGTTGAAACAAGACCGCTTAGATGTATACCGTTTCTTTTCGTTATGAAACCACAATGTGTGTGCTTGTTGTTGAAGCGTTCGCGCTTAGAATAGAGCTCGGCAGATTTCAGATGTCCATCGCCAAGGATTCGATCATCACCATGCAGCTTTTGAACGACAATCTCACGTTATGGTCCGCACAGTAATACTGTACCCAGCAACCACCAGAAGTACAGTGCTTCACTGTGGCGGATGCTGCAGTGGCAGGTGATGTGTAGATGTTTCGAGTGATAGTGTGCATGTCGATTTCCGTTTCGCAACGTCAACCAAAGAGGATCGAAAAAAAAACGTGGCAAGAAATATCAGCAGCGTGTGCGACCAAATTTGCAGCTTTGAACCGTGCAGCGTCTATTTAATTCGAGAGAGAGATGATGATGATCTTCTTGATGACGAATTGTCGACGATGTTTCAGGTGAATCAAGGAGATCGATTAAGACTTCATGAGCAAATTCTCCTTCCAGTCTTTTGGCTGACCGTTAGACTCATCGTTAGATTTGCATAGATTTGCTGTTTCACTGGAGTGTGATGGAGGGAAAGGGGTTAGATTGGGGGTAAGGTGAATTGCTCATGGATTTGTGGTTGTTGTATTGAAGGGGTATATATATATAGTTTGTTGGTTTGTGTGAGAAGTTGATAGATGGGTTGTTATATATTTATTTGACATTTACTGAGGATGCAGATACACATTGCCACAGGAATGGAGTTCGACATTTGTGTATGTAGTAGATATGGCCCTGACATCGTATATTGGAATTGTATGAAATTGTTTGTAAATTGTTTGTTTGACTTCGTCATTTAACTGGTATCAACACTATTCATACAGCCATGCCATGAATGACTCCTCATGGCCACCAGTGATAAACCTTTCATGGTTGCATGAACAATTTGCAAGTTGAAATGACTCCGGTTGTTGGGTGCATTTATTGTTTACGAATCTTCAAACATAACATGAATTTCCAACATCGTGTCCTCCAAGAAGGCATCATTTCAGAAGGTTAGAGCATTTCCCTACAATGAAACCCTCAAAAAGACGTTTGGACCATGAAACCGGAATAAACACCTTGAGGATGGAGATTGGATATCTTCATGTATACAGTTGATGAACAAAAATCTTGCACCACCGGGGGATGTAAAGAAAAAATAAAGCTCTTGAAAAATGGGAGATAAACCCTTTAAAACCTATAAAAACATATAAAAACCCTATATCAACTACTTTTCCCTCCACCGGTTCTTTGGAACGCCGGCATTTTCTGGTTGAAAAATCCCATCCTTCCCCAGCTATTGGAAAAAACCAACCGAGGCGGGCGACCGAACCCATGGCATCGAGGTTTCGGGGTGTTTTTTTGGGGATGGAAATCTAGGTGTTTTTTTTTTGAAGAGAAAGATCATCAAGGATTTTCCTATAAAAAGGTGGGATTACCAGCCCCAATATGAGGAGTTTAGGCCATAGATGGTGGCAACTCAAATATTTATTATTTTTCACCCCTACTTGGGGGAAGATAATCCAATTTGACGAGCATATTTTTCACATGGGTTGGTTCAACCACCAACTAGTTATATATAGCTTGGGCCCATGACTGTGAATTGTTATATGTGAATGCATGATTCGCTATATGCTGGATTTTTTGAACATGTTTTCGCTGTGGTGATCGATGGTAAGCTAGAAGTAAAGATGTTTATATACGTGCACATATTTGCAGCATATTCCATGTATTAAATGCTGAACCCCAATTTGAGGTTGCAGAAAAACCCTGCAGAACAAGTCCTTGTAACACTTCAGTAGATGAATCTGTACTGCGGGAGATGCTACTGTGCCCTTTGGGGATTTGGGATACCTGCATGAAATTTCAGGGATGAAAGAAAACCTATGTTATCCTTGGGTTGTGATTCAATCTAGTATAAAAACCAACAAATTTATACAAATTTTAGGGTGTCCCCAATGTTGTGATTTGCGATGAGCCGAGATAATTCCTCAGTTCAACATGTTTTGTGAATGACATGTTCTTTCCCATTCCAAACTGAGACACGTCCAAACCCAAATATTTTCGGTGTATAGAGATGAGATGGACAATATCCCAAGCGTTTTTAGGAGGCATCCCTTCAGTATATCATACACCCCAGTATCACTTCCCCAAAAAAGTCG
This sequence comes from Breviolum minutum Mf 1.05b.01, assembly GCA_000507305.1. Taxonomy (NCBI): domain Eukaryota; class Dinophyceae; order Suessiales; family Symbiodiniaceae; genus Breviolum; species Breviolum minutum. Next base: position 36,877 of record DF241774.1, read on the forward strand.
CAAGCGAAAAGAAGCTTCAAGAAAAATATTTGTACATTAAGGGGCGGTTCCCTTGAAAGATAGTCTTCACCGAGATCGTGGAATGAAAACCCACAAAGTTTTGCTAAGTGGCCGTGAAAGTCGGGTCTAACCCCCTAAATCTATTACAACAGTTAGTAGGATCTATGTGGGGGGTAACAAAAGCTACTTCTTGGTGACCCGCAAGATAACCACCCTTGTTTGTTAGATTTGGTGTTTGGTTATATCGCTTTGCTGGAGTACCCCTAGTCACCCCTAGTTAAACAGACAAGGGTTACTGTTCACTCTATGTGAATTATAGCCACTCCATGCCATGTCACCCCAGAACGTAGCTTCATAAATCCGAAGGCAAATGGCCTTATTTCAGCAATTTTTGGTTTGGTGAGATACCATCTTTACTAACTCAGAATGGGTGTTTTTAGTTGGTGCTTTGTTCTCCCATTGTAGTGTTTTTGATGTTTTTTGCAACCCGTCCTTGCCACACTATGAAGGCATTTAGATTACTGGATTCGTGGTAGCACGTTTACTGTTATCTTTGTCATGGCAGAAATTATCCAGCCAAGTATGCCAGGCCTTGATGATGAAAGAAGGTGATGCTCAAAAGCTAAAGCCTGTGGCCAACATCTCAGCTTTGGGAACTGAAATTTGCTGAAAGAGGTGGAAATGAAAAAGAAAGACTTGGTGACTTATTTGATGTCCAGTGTATATGATGCAACATGCACATGTCCATAAATTTTACCTGAATTTGCGCACCAAAAACTGCAACCGGATGAATTCACAACCTCGAAATAACAGCTTTGATCGCTTCCGAAGTCCCATGGGATTGATATCCTTATGAAACTACTCCCTATGTGAGGTTTCCTAGGTGGTGGTTTCAAAGATTTTATTTTTATCCCTACTTGGGGAAATAATCTAATTTGACTATAGTGATATTTGTCAAGTGGGTTGAAACCACCAACTCATGGGTTTATGCGTTTGATGCTATCCTCTGAAGAGGTCAAAGAAGTCACGAAAAGTATTTGGAGTTTTTTTTGCCAAGCGACCTTACCAATCTTTGAAGAAACAGTTTTTTTGAGAAGGATTTGTTGTTCTGTGCAAGTTTTGTACCCACTTTCACACAGAATCACAGAATCTATCCGAAGAGGTGGTTGCCCCCATGTCCCAATGTGCAGAAATTGCTAAGGAGAAACGATGTCGAGCACTTTGGAACGTGATGATTGCACCCTTACTGATGTATCTGGTCTGAAGGTATGCCTTTCTCTGGCGGGTTCATCCTGAAGAGGAGATGAAGTGGACTTGCAAATCATAATTCTGGGCAGATTATAGCGACGAGGTGACCTAAGATTTGTGCATTGTTTCTACACACGCTCGGGTGTGAGAAAGGAGTGATTAGTCTTGACATAGCAAGATATCCAGCCGGGTCAAAGCTTGTGTTCGTGCAGTATCGCAAGGAATGGTCAATCAGACAAAAGACAGTAAACTAACATCGCTGACATCAACTTGTTTTTTTAAGAAAATGCATCTACACCCCCTTGAAACTACATAACACCAGAACCCAGAAGAAAACCTGCTGTATTTTCCACATAGTTACTGTAGATGGTGCTATATTGCTTGGGTAGGTAGCAGTCATGGTGGATGGTGGAGTCTGAAGGGGCAAAAACTTGAGTCTTGTTAAATGAATCCTATTGCAAACCACATGTTTTTTTCCAAATTTTCTTTCTGAAACAGGTCTGAAAGGATAGATTTCGCACATTGTTTGTTTTTGTATGTTTTTGTTTTGGTTGGATCCTTCACTCTCCATGTCCCAAGTTGATCAACAACCATTCGCGGCGCTAATTCTCAGGTTGGCCCACCAGAATCGGCTGGAAAATCGTCAACCTGATCTCTTGAAATATTTGTTGGTGGGAACCTGAGGGTTGAACCGGTGGGAAGGTGGTGATTGGGGATGGGTTGGTTGGGGATGCTGTTTGCTTCGTGGTTTTTGCCTGGCAGCAAGCCGCCGAGTTTTTTCGTCCCCTTGGGGGATGGTTTGATGACGGATTATTTTTAAATTCCACACCGTGCGATGGAGAACATTCAGAATTGTATTGGAAGAGTTGTTTGTCCTGCGGGTTCGGACTTGTTTGATCACCGTTGCAATTGGGTAATGGTGATTTTCCCCGCACCAACAGTACCCAGACTGACAAGGTGAGCGATCCAAAGATGAAACAATCCCATACGGATGGTGGCTACTTTCATCCTCTTCCCCATGCATTTTTGCCGTTCCCGCCCAGCATTGTCTCCTGGGACATCGTGGTATGGTCTTCGGGGTTTTGGCCAGCGTTTCACCGGTCAGGGCCCTAAGGAGCATCACAGCACACCACGGGGAATGCCGGGTGAAAATTGATTCATCAGGTCCAAGTCCATACTTTTTTAGATGGAACTCCAGGCGGCAAAGTCCCTATGCAAGTAAGGTGACATTGCACTACGAGAAAGCTTTCCAAGATGATCCTTTTCGGAAGCCAGTTGTGATATAGATAGATTTACTTGTTATAGCTTCAAGTTCACCAGCAGTGATCCAGTGTTGATGGGAAGTGTGCAAGCCTATGAGTGGACACATGTTTTGTTTGGGTTGAATGCCGGAAAATACGTGTGAAGGGATAATATGCCCTGATCTTGTATATAGCTTCTTTAAGATATTTGTACTGTGCGTTTTACACTTGGAACATGGGAGAATCATGGCCCGAAATGAATCAATTCGCTTGGGGCTGGATCACTGACCCTAGGCCTCCCAGACACAAAAAAACATGTGACTCTCTTTTTGCACTTGACACATCTTCGACTTTCTACGGCATCTTTACATGATCTACAGTTGAGATAGTGAGATAAATGACACGCCCTTCAAACATGAAAAAAAATGAACATGTTCCAATGTACACTCCTGAAACTACCACTTCGCACCTTTAAAAAAGTTGATGCTTGGAATACGATCCGGCTTCCTTTCGAGTTGCGGCCTATTTTCAGGGGCTTTTGCTGTTAGTTTACCTGAGTGTAGCATCATCATCCCACCTTGGTTCCCAGACGAAGCGTACTGCCACTTTACCAGCCTGGGAAGAGGTAGCGAAGGCGCCCGGGATCTGTTGAATGGTCAGTGCTTCCAACACAACCAGGTTGGTTCAGTGCTCGTTCTGTATATCTACACAACTTTTATGTATTATTTTATATCTATAATGATTTTAGATATAATAAGCTTTTGGTACCTTGAATCGAAAGAAACAACGAAAACAACGAAAACAACAACAACAACGACAACAACAACAACAACAACAACAACAGCAACAGCAACAGGAACAGCAACAACAACAACAACAACATCAACAACAACAACAACAACAACAACATGGTGGCTTTTAAAAACAAATCTCAAAAACACACACCAACAGCTGGCATCGAATTTTCGCAACTTGGGTCCAGAAGGTTGCCGGCTGCGGAAAATTGGACCAGTCACCCCAATAGGAAAATTATTTTAGCCTTGTTGATGAGTTAATTTCAGCATAGTTTCACATACACATATAACGCAGATGAATTGACATGTAGCATCTATGTACACATTTGCATGGATTAATTCTTCCAAGAAAACTGACTTACTGTTTTGTTTCAGGAAAAGCGCCGCACCGTTTTTTGGATGTTATTCCTGCGGGGAGATGCATCACCCTTTGAAGCGGCTGATCATGGTTTTGTGCTGCTACAACCGGTCCTTGTGGGGAACATATCATCGCAAACTTGGTTGGGATGATGCTGAACTTCCAAATGAAAATTGATCACCTAAATTCACCCTTGATCGTTATTTGATGAATAGCTTGAACCTCGAAAGTTAATAAAGACAATCCTCCCAAATATACAAGCCAAATTTTATCTTATGTCCAAAATCCAAAATTTTGTTTGTGCATGTGTGATCCTAGCCGTATCATGTATATCTAAAATTTTATTTATTTGTATATACATATATTGGCATTTCTTACATTTGAACTCCCCGTTTCTAAAGCGTAATCCTTGAGACAAAAGGCCTTGGAGAGTGGCAGCTTGTCGGAACGTCTGGAGAATCTACGCCTCTTGGGTTTTCGTGGACCTAAGCCACGAAAGACCTGCTGGGCTGGATCAGTGTACCGTGGCTTTCCAACGGTGGAGGGATCAATGTACAAACAGATGGAAAATTCCAACCATTTGAAGATGTAAATTTCCTATTAAAAAACATGTGGTTTTCCATTGCATTGTTAGATTACTGGAGGGGTAATATCATGTTAATTTATAACATGAGTTGGTTTTGATCTTTGGGAGAATTATGATGATGAGCGAGGTGCGGACACGCGGGGGAGGCCATGCAACGATTTAAATTAGGTGCATCGAAGCGGCTCATGGACACGGATTCGGAAAAAGAAGAGAATTATGATCCCCTGATGGGACGAATTTCCCCGATGTGAGATTGTGACGTATATAATATAATATATCATTTTTTATTATATCTTAGATTTGCTCTCCAACGACAAGGAATCCACTCCCCCCAACGGAGTGCCTTTGGGGAAAATCCAAAGATCCAAATGATGACTATGTGATTTTGGCCCCTAATTTTCCATAGGGATTTTTAACAGAATTTAAGTGTCAATTTGTTTGTGGTATTTTCCCTTGCAAATTTTTTGGGCATGAAAACCCTTCCTGCGGTTGGTAAAAAAACCCTCGTCATGAGGTGGGTGAAGGATGAATATCCACGGAATCCCGACTCCGCACCATGGAAGGTGCCAAGCGGATCGTATCCGCGCATCAGGGAAGGGGTGATCAGATGGAGGTTTAAAGATGAGGTTGAATGAATGGTAACGCTTGTAGGTTTATACAAATATCAATGTAGATAGGTTCATATCATATATATATATACACATGTATAAATATATATATATATACAATATATTTTTTACATAGGAACATGCTGCAAATGGAGTGGTGAAGACTTCAAACTCTTGCAAGTTGATTGTGAGGTTCTAAGTTTTTGTTTGTAAAGGTGATGAAGATCTCCAGGCCCATCACCCCACAAGGAATCTTGTTGTTAGCAACTGTTGTTAAGATCCCCGTTGAAAGAGGCTTCCTTCCAACATGTGACACTTTGTTTCGAACCAAAGCAGGGGATGATCCATGTATCCGCCGATCCACTCATGTGCATGTGTATATCTATACAGTTTATACATATGAATCTGAATATGTTAATCAGACGGATAGTTGAGCATGGTAACTATTGCTAGCGTTGTATCTTTTTTTCTGTGTGAACAGCGAATTGCAGACCAGAATTTGTTGTGAGCCAGTTTAACGAACATGTTCCACTTGCATTTGATGGCAATTGACAGCCATCTTGATTCTGCATAACACTCAGCATTCCCAAGCCGGTCCAATATCCCCATAAATTCTCGGATTTCCCGAGCCAAGCCAAACCAACTGATTCACCAAATTCCCCGGTCGAATCAACAAAAAACCCTGGCTGATGCGCCTTGGGTAGGCCTTTGAGTATGTGGATCGGGAAGATGCTGATGTGCTTGGGTGTCTTGGAAAGGAAAAAGTGGGGTGAAACCTCCCCCTGAAAGAGGAGGTGAAACACCAAGTTGGGAATCAATTATAAACAATGATTTTGAGTTTCCATTTTTTTTCAAATTATTGTTTTTTTGGTCAATATCTTCAACGTCACCCATGATGGGTTACCCTTTGGGTTTTCACACGACGTCACGTGTCTCTCACCGTTGGTTTCACTCCACCCTTTTGAACCCTTTTGAGGCAAGGAAAGCCTGGCATGAAGAATGAAGCTTTTCGATGGAATCGCCTATGGTGTTTGGAAAGTAATATCCAGGTGGACAGTAAGGAGCGATTTTCGTTAAACGATGTCGCAATCCAGGAGTTGACTAGCCAGATCATGAATATCATGTTTTTTTCATTCATGTGTTGATGATTATGATGAGACAGGAGTTGATTGAACGAGTTCTTTGACTCATGGTATATCATGGTGGTAATGCTGCTTGTAATCGTACCCTGTATATACATGGACGTGCATGATAGATTTGCCAGAGGATTTGAGATGTGTGAATCTTGCGTTTGGTGATGCATGGTGTAGTTTGGGTCATGTTTCGAATTAGCTTTTTGCATAGTCTTGGGAGAGTTTTGACAGGGCCAAAGCTTGCATATGCGATTTATGAAGTCACAATTTGCAATCATTCCCCGTCCCTAAGTCCGAAACCAAAAAATGCGAAAACAGATTGTTCAAAGAAATATACGCATGAAGGGCTCAGGTTTACTCAACACGGTTTTCTTCTGTGGTGAAAGTATGTCTGTGAAAGTCATGTTTTTTTCACTCACCATGTTTTTTGTCCCACTTTTCCCATCTTGGCTTTTCATGTCTCCAGGAGCGTGAGTGGGAGTCGGGCTTTAAGAAGCGTGCGGAGCAGTTCATTTGGGAGGAGCTGTCCCCGATTTGAGTTGAGCATAGCAAATCCAGCAAGAGGCTTGTAGCAGTTAGCAATATAAGGAGTTTATGAGTTTGTTTTGTTTATTTTACTCACCAAAAAAGCCCTGTAATTTATTTGTTGATATAGTTTCTTGGGAAGGTTGGTGAAAGAGGCAAATTTGTTTTCCCACATGGTTTGGTTTGTCCTATGACTTGGGTTGGACAAAACCCTTTTCGAGTTCACAATAGATACCCTTGCCATGCTCCTGTGTTAACTCCTTGGCACGAAACTTGCGTGTTCTGGTGTTGGCTGGCGTTTAGAGAAACATGATGACGATGACGGCAATGATGATGATGATGATGATTATGATGATGATGATGATGATGATGATTATGATGATGATGATGTTGAGAATGACAATGATGTTGATGATTCATGATTGATGATATACTGTAAATAATGATGTTATATTGTCAGTGTGATGTGTTTTACTATCATCATTCTGATTTGGTTGATACTCACCTTCGGAGAAGGCTGCCACTGACACAGGAGTCTCCTGGATTCAAATGGGACGGCTTTGGTGGCAAAAAATCTCCCACCCCCAGCATCCACGACAAGTGTCTCCGCTGAAGCTGGGTTTTTCGTGTTTCTTAAGCTGCAAAAGGATAAAGTTGGACAGAGTTCCTCATGGAGGAGGTAGCTTTTTTGGAGGTAAGTGTTTTGCATGCTTTGCTGTTTGATGGCGACGGTGATTCGTTGCCACACGTAAAAGTGCATACATAATATATTATTATTATTATTATTATTATTATTATTATTATTATTATTAGTATTATTATTCTTTTTTATTATTATTGAATGTATAATTATATATACACACATACACATATCTTAAGTTCCCTTCAACAAAGGGTTACCTCAGACATCTCTAGGAAAAAAACATGTTTTTCAAAAAACAAAGGTCCACGAAGGTGGGTGATTGTGGGACCTCGTTGACCATCGGCACTAAGGCTTCAGCTGACGAATCGGCTTTTTGTTGATGAGGCCTTGGCGAGTCCGTTGACGGGGGAAAGAAATATAATTACATCCACCAAAAAGTATTTGGATACCCTCAAAAATAGCCCATATTTGAAAGGAGATGCATTTTCCAAAGCATCATTTTTGGTATCTATGTTAACATGTGCTGGTGTATCTAATCAGCAGTTAGCTGTGGTTTTGCCTTTAAATTGCCTTTAAACTCACTGTATATTCCCAAAAATCTGCCCAATCAACCCAACATCCAAAAAAGTCATCAGTAGTAGCGCCATGGTGGGCTTGAAAAATTAACCTCATGCTGAAGAGCTTTTAATGGGCTGCAGGTGAGCAAAGATAGTAGTCAATGAAACTAAATAGAGGCAAAACGACAGCATAGTCTTTACCAAAACTTTTCACACCGCAAAATTCGGAACACAAATCTTTCGTTTCAAAATCCATCATATATTTTTGGTGCCCATTAATGATATAATCAGATACATCACATCTCGTTTATCTTGAACTGAAAATGGTCCTGCTGCAGTTCTGCTGGCCTTCGCTGGTTCCCTGCCTCCGGGATCGAGGCATTGGCGCAGTGCGTGCCGATGACTTCCCGCCTGAAGTTGGTGGGCGAAAAAATTCTTTGCATCTCGGTGTTTTGGGGCCCGAAACACCACGACAGCCTTGGAGGAACGGATCCCTTTGTTGGGATCAATATAAGGGGGGAAAGAATTGGGAGCATCCCACAGAGATTTGAGCAAGGGATATTGGCATTCTTTGGGGGGTAGATGGAAGGTTTATGTTTTTTTTTGATGGAACCTATTGGAAAATTCTCATGGGAAAAAACCTTTTTGAAGATCAGTTCCATAGCCACATCTGTTGATGGGTGCAAAATGTGGACATCCTCAACATCTCCTGATTTCCTGCCAAAATCTGTCATGTTTTGGAGGACCTTTGTATCATGTTGTATCCACACTTGATCCATATCCCCCCCCAAAAAGTTATTCCAAGCCATGCGGGGTGGATTCTTTAATCCAGGTGTCATGGGACTCTTGCAAGAAAAACATATGAATCTTAGCCAAGTGGCTTGTTTCGGGAGGTTTTTTGTGGCCATCCTGGGAGATTTTCGGGAAGCAAGAATTGGAATTGGGGAGTGTTCACAGCCCAAAGTGTCCTTGTCATGTCTCAGACAGTTTAGTTTTTGCTGTGACATGTCACCTTCAAGTTGAAAATTGACCAACAAGTCAATGCTCATGAAAATGATAGCTAGCATTTGATGAAGGTATATAATTATCCAATCATATATACCGAGACCAGATCTCACCACCAATCGAAAGCAGCCTTTCATTGCCGAGGTCCTTTGCTGATTTTCTGTGCGGAGAGTTTGAAAAAGACCAGCGTGGGCGCGTGGCTCACGGGAAACGATCCGGAGGAGACAATTGTGGGTGTGTCTGATGTTTAAGTTGTTTGGTGTACGTCTGAGGTAGTGCTTGCAAGAAAAGAAACGCAAACGCACGTAGAGACATGTGGATGTTCATCGCAAAGTACCGTAGTTTTTCGTTCTACATAGGAGTAACATGGAGTAACGCTTGTTTCTTTCCATTTGAGTTCTATGAACCATGTATAGGTTTAAGATTCAGTATCTTTGGACCTGTGACCCCCCCGCGACCCCCCAATATCCCCCCAACTTTTCCGAGTCCCAAAACTGCAGGAAGTGGATGCTGCAGAGAAGTTGGCCGTGCATCGGGTACCCCATCTCCACCGGATGGGGACGGATGAATGGTCGCTGAGTCATGGCAACTCCCCCCAAATGTCAGGAAAAGAATCCATGGAACTCAATGAATAAAGATAGCTGTGGATTGAAACGATCTGTTGTGATCATCAGACATGTTTGTCCGTTTTTTTTAAAACCAGCTATGCCAAGTGTCAGAACCTCCAACGAAAGGTCCTGAGAGAATGAAGAAACACCACCTCACCAACAAACAAATATTGACCTACACCCCTGAAGATTAACGGCTGGAACATAATCATGGAGCTTTGGTTCAGATCATGCTCCTTTCTTTTCATGGGTGATTTGTAGGTTCCATCCATTAATCTTCCAGGGGACCTCAAACACTGGGAGGATGCATAAAAAAGGTTTGAAACAACCAGAAACTGCTGGAAAACCAAGAAAATCTTGCATGAGATATTAGAGATCTGGAAATTGATGGGTAAATCTTACCCTTCTCCCAAGTTTCAACATGACATTTACATAATCAGTAGATTGTTTGGGCCATTAAGGTGAAAATACTGCAATCTTTGGTTTTAGGGATTTATGACAAAGATATGGAAATCATATTTTACTCATTACACAGATTTATGGATCCCCGGTGATCTATGAGTGACATCAGGTAGGTTTACAAGAAATCCCTTTCCACTAATGGGTTGATTGAAGGAAAGATGTCAGGAGAACAGGAGATGTTTTAAGCCGAGATGTTATGATCACATTTGATCTGACATGGACCGTGATTTTTTCATCGCTGGCTTCCATGAGTTTCACTCAGGACATGCTTCGGTATGTGGCGTCACAGGTGCGGTTTTCAGGGGTCCAGCTTGATGATCGCGGTGGGTCAAGGCCTCTATATAGATCTTTCCGTATCAACTGCCTTTCAATACCCGTTTTATGAGTCATTTCCAGTAAATTTGCCGGTGTCCCTAAAGGTTTTCCGACAATATTTTCAACAAGAATATGTCTTATGTGGAAGCACCACATATTGTTTTTTTCCTACAAATTGTGGAGGAGAAAGTGAAGTTATATGACATCATTATAGGAATGATAATGCAAAATCAGGTTTGTTTGGGTTTGTTACAGTATATGTTTGGATGTTTTGATCAACAACAAAACATCTTCAGCCAATGTGTTGAAACTTCCAAAGGCCTCAAGCTGGCCATACCTTACCATGACCCTATAGTAACAGGTGACCCATTTGTTGTTCCAAGACTTAAGTGGATAGGTTTTCAAGAGCTAGGTTTTGACTAACGTGATGTCACCGCGCAGTTTTTTTTGGGTATATCAATGAGAAAAGATAGAAAAAGCATTACAGTAACCTGCACTTGCAATTATGATGTGATGAAATTGGAATTGAAGGGCAATGGTGCCCCTAGATTAGACACCGGAATTCTATGCACTGCTATTTTTTCACACGTTTTCTACCCCTCTGCGAATCTCCGATGTTTAGGTTGCATGTGGCGGTGCCGAAGACAAAGTGTGGCAGAAACCCTTCTTGAAGGTTGGTTTGTTGTTCGGTTGATCTTTGGTGGTTCCAGGATGAGTTACATACCTTGCTAGGTGGTGGTTTCAAACATTTTTTGTTTTCACCCTTACCTGGGGAGATGATCCAATTTGACTCATATTGTTCAAATGGGTTGAAACCACCAACTGGCTTGATGTTGCATTATTTATTTGAAACACACCCGAAAGGAGATGCCTTTCAATGGGTTTCCAGAATCGAGATCTACAGTTGGAACACCTACTTGTTCCATGTCAGGTATGATATGTGATATGAAATTATAGTACGGAAGGTGTGTGTCATTGTGAAAAGTGCCAATCAGATGCTTTTTGTCATTTTGCCATTTGCTAACCATGGTGAGTTGTTTGGCCAGCTGTTTCCTCATATCAGACTCGAGCCTGCCGGCCATACCATATTTGTTTAGCAAAGTATAGTATTCAACTCATGGTTTGGGTTGGTGGTTTGGATTCCTAAAGTCCCCTTTATGAAAGGGATTGGGATTGTTGCTTAGCGGCACCCTGTTTGATGGGTCCCAAATCATTGGGCCCCCAACCATTTTGTGTTTTTTGTTTCCTCAATGGTTACAGTAACCAGCTTCAACCTGCCTCTCGAACTGGGACTCTCGCACTTCTTCCGCCAGGTTTGGGAAGAAACAAAGGAGAAGGTGGCAGTAGCACTACTCACCAAACAAAGTGAAGGTGCGGCCACTGGAAATGGACGTTTTATTTACTGTATGGTTTTGAGACCGGTGTGGAAAAATTAGGAGTTGTTCAACTGCAAGAAAATACATGTGACCCATGAAGGATGGCCTAAGATTTCTGGACATTTTTTTCTTGGCAGGAGGATGCAGGAGGTGGTATTTGAGGTTTACTACCTGATAGCTTTCAGAACACTAACCTTCACCACTAAAATGCTAAAACTTGCAACTTTGGGATGTAAACAAGCCTGTGGATTTTCTTGAATTTGGATGAATTTGGAACAAACAAATCTAGATATCTCTTGAGGACATCAGTGAATCAGACGCCCAAAAGAAGTCATCACCTTCACTCACCTTCACCTTCTCTCTCAACAAAAAACGGAATGCCATTTGCAGCTTTTGAAAGTGAAACCCTTACCAAATAAAGGGAGATGCAACCGAAAACCGAAGCACACATAAATTTCATCCACCCCATCAACAAGACGTCCCAGATTTGATGCAACTCACCGAGCTGGTGGAAGAAGTACGGTGGCAAGCGAATGAGCACGGGACTCGGAAGGAAAACCAGCAGGCAATCACACTGGAAAATCGCGATTCCCGCCATGGGTGTCTTGCCATGTTTTTTTGGGGTTTCCTGTTATTTTTTTGGTTACTGTAGGTGCAACCTATTTTTTTGGGTGAATGTGTGTGTGTGTGTGCGTTTTGAAATCTATAGCTGTTTCCATTCTTGTTGAGCCTATGATGCGGGATGAAGTACTTCCCTCAACATCACTTTGAACCTCGGGTGCAGCGATGCAGTGATCTATGCCAGGACCAGCTAAGGGGTGCCCAATTGGCTCCCTGAGCCAGGGTCACCAATTAGCACCCTGATTGATTGATTGATTGATTGATTGATTCATTGATTCATTGATTGATTCTACTGTTGTTGTTTTGAGGTCCCATGCTCATTCTAGGATTTGGCGGCGTGTCACTTGTGTGTGCAACGGTGCTATTTGGACGCCCTTTAGTGTACTGGGTGCCTAACTAGCACCCGTTTCAACGTATAGGGTGGCAAACACTATCCCCCGAAACATGTCAAAACGTTTGGTGTCAACTGAATGTTGGTATTCATAGGGGGTGGCCAATTAGCACCCCTCACAAAGAGACGATCCAGACAGCCAACTATATAACACCCCTTCACAAAGTGCTGGTACGGTTTGTTTAAATTCAGACATGTCTCAATTATAAAACAGTTCTTGTATGTTTTTTTGTTTATTTTTCATCATTCCAGGTCTTGGTTGTTCGGATTCTCACAAGCCTCCCAGATACTGTCCAGGTCGCAAGGCATTCGTCGCTCGGCCTTTGAACCAAAGGATGCACCCCAGGATCAGGCGCGAAGGGTGCCGTGGCGCGAAGGGTGCCGTGGCGCGGTGAGGGGGGCGGACACGAGACATTGGCACGGGAAGCATTGAAAGACTATGAAATAGCCATGCTGTTGGAATAATTATACATGATTGATGATTGCATGATATTTTGACATTTTATGTATTGTGTAATTTTGTTGTTGTCTTTTCCATTCTTTTCCGGTGCCAATGCTTTGTTGCGATATGACCATGGCCGCCTAGTATCAGTCAAGGTATTTTAAGGTACTGTTTGCCATAACAAAAATACAAACACGCCAACATCCTCACAAGTATTCAGGAAACATCCCTTTTTGGTGGGGTTCACCTCTACCAGATCCTTCCAAAGACAACCAGATCCTTTTCCACTTCAATTCTTGGTAAACTAGCGAACGTTCTAGTTAGCTGGGAAAAGATGGGCCATGAATGAATCATTCATGTGGGATTTTCCAGCAGTCAGCACGTTCGTTTTGCCATAGTTGGCCAGCCATTACAGGCCGAGTTGCTTCCCGAAGACGAGATCCGCTGGTTCAAACGCAGGATCCGGTGATTCATGTGTGTTGTCAATCCTTGTCATTGTCCTGGTGCATGGTTGAGGAGCTTTTTTTCCCGGGCATTTTATTAGATAATTCTTGAAATTGGAAGCATGGAGTGCCATTGCCAACAAAAAATGGCGAAGAAACTCGTTTCGTTTTCTTTTTGATGGCCAAAAAACCAGAGATTTGTAATCAGCATTGCAGATGAATCCAGACTTCACTGTCAGAAGTGAAAGGTGAAATCCTATTAGCCAATCTTTTTGGAGCTTTTGTGGCACAAAAATGCTGGAAGGTTACTGATAGTTGATGTTCTCATTTGGTTTGTAGATGCTTCTTTGACTGAACTCGGGACTTGCATCTCGTCTCCAAATTTACTGGGTATCAGGTCCAACATTTTTCAGTCAATGATGAGTATGATCAACTTATCCCCCAAACATGAACCACTAAGCATTGTGAAACAAAAGCTTACCCATGGTCTTCCAGTGGTCAAAGTACATGGCTAACCATGCCCCAAAAAAAGGGTAGGTTAAGACTTTAAGAGTTGGCTTTTTATATAAACCAATACATGGTAAACTGTGCCATCTTTGAAATAACTGGTGTATATATCCACCACTTAGGACCAACAGTTAACCCCTTTAACTGCGTTTCATGAATCATTGAACCGACACCAACTTGCCAGGCAATCAACCCAGGCTCCGGGACTTGGAATGGTTGGCTCGGGGAGTTTGGATGGGAGAAATTGTTTCCAAAAACAAACTGTGGGTTTTTATAGTTTTTTTTGTTGTTTACTCAAGAGGTATAACCCGGCTCCATTTTTTGGAGGGATGTATAGTTGACATTAGTTGACCTCAAGCTACTGATGTCCCTGAATCCTTCAGAATGTTGCTTCATTCAATCTACAGTTGTCTTGAAACACCAACAACTCTGGGTGAATGAGGACGTATTCCTTGAACGTACAAGGCTGGCTTTCCATTCATGCGATCCCAAGGGGAAGTTCTCAAGGATTCGGCCATTTTCCAACCCCGACGAGTTTAAATGTTGAAATGTGGGCTTTTTTGGGCGTAAAGCGCCTGCGTAGATGTTGAACTATTTTTGAAGGTAGCATGGGCAAAACATGGCAAAACATTAGTTGAAATTTTGTAACTTCTTTTTAGTTTTCGTTGGTTGGAACGAATGATCCCCATTTTTTTGCTTCGCAGGCCTACGTTCAACTACGGCTCTGTGGCGCCATTGGCTGTGCCAAGGATGGGGAAACACACTTGTACCGGTTACCAACTCCGAGATTGCGTATCCTCCAAGTACTTCGTTCTCAATGAGGCAATTTTTTTGCAATAGTTGAAATGATGATGATGTTTGGCCATGTGTTGCAAACAAGTTGGATTTTTTTACATGATGGAGGATTTTGATAATATTGTGGCCAATTACAGGGCAGTGTTTTTATTCTAGGTGGATTATGAAACAAGCACATGAATTACATGTACTATTACATAGATGTTTTAGATATTTAGATATTTTAGATGCAATATGTGTATATATTTACATTTGCTGCGCGTACATACATATACTGTATATATTTATATTTATCATATAAATATCTGACTTTAGTCAACGTACATCAATATTTCAAGACACATGACATAGACAAATGAATCCATGAGACAAAATCTCCAATATGATCTAGCAGCACCGTCCAACTGACAATGTTTGAGCCCGTAAATGCTTGATATTTTTGCAGCATTTTGGAGGACTTCCTGGCCATGGCGGCGTCCATTAGTCGTACCCAACCAAGGCGGCTGGTGGTGGGTGAAGATGTGTTGCTGGAAGTTATAGGGTTACTCTGCAGCAAACTTTTCTTCAGCCAATCTCCCCAAACCATTTCAATCACGAAAAAAAGCAAAAGGTTGGTTTTGCTTTTGTTGAATGGGAGATTGCTGCTACCCTTGTAATAGGAGCAAACCCTAAGCCTACTGTGAAACTCGTAACCAACGACAATGCGGAGATGATAGTCCACGCCCACATTTCCATGACGTTCCAGCCCACGGTGTGAGGAACTTTGCTCCAGCTTTTTGGATGGCCAGCTATGGCTTGCTGCTGTGGGGTCGTGCTCGACAATTGCGGCCCAGTTTGGTATGGAGTCCCAGCTGGTAGTATTTACACATATAGTCATGTACCTTTTTTGGCCGCAAATTTGCCACTACTGATATATACCGATACCACTGATTTATTTTAGATTCTAAACCACAGGCTAGAACTCTTGAAAGATATACTGTGCTTCTCGAGCTGAAAAAAATCTTCAACGAAAGAAGCAAAATGTTCGCCACCTTTGCCAGGGAATATGGCCGACTCACAATGCCTCAAGGGATCAGATGTGTTTACCCTCAGAACTAAATTTACATATCCCTCGAAAAAAGATGGCATTTTTTGAGTCGATGATTTTCCTTGTCCCAAGGTAGGATATGTTAGTTGTTTGGAGGGTAATCTCAGGGGAATCGAAGGGTACCCCCCCAATGCCACCCCCCCAAAGAAATAAGGCCTTATTAAGGGACTATTAACTATACTATTAACCATTGATTTCCCTTAATAAGGCCTTCTTAGGGCCTTATTTCGTGGGGGGGTTGGCTTTGGGGGGGTACCCTTTGATTCCCATGATAATCCCTTAATTTTGTAACCCATCAGCCCCCGTAGATCCCAGGAGATTGCTTTGAGGAAGCGTCTCATTCGCGCGAAATTTCCAGAGGAGGTCATCAGCGGTCAGTGGTTGGTGCTTGGAGTACGAATGTGACGTTTCTGGGATCCTGGTTTTATTTGGAGATTTTTCGTGAAGCTTAAAGTAAGATGCCAGCCTTAAAGACATGTCTTTTGGGAGCTTTGTGTGAGAGAACGTTGACAAAAGACAGTGTGTACTACAGAATTACTTGAGGGATTTTTGAGATCATTTCAGACATGATCAGTGAAACTGAAAAAAATCATTACAGCTTACGGGTCATGTCATACTAAACTTACTAAACATCATGGTTTTTTCGTCGTTACTTCAAGTTCTGACTAGCATTTTGTGAAGGGATATGTGTTATCCTATCCGCTTACCTGCACGGTAACAGGAGGAGGAAGAAGAATCCGAATCGGAAGATGACGATGATGATCTCAGTGATCTTGAAGAGGACGTCCGCAAGCGATGAAATTTGACATGATTTTGAAGTTGAGTTCGTCGATGGCGTGAAAACCAAATCTACAGGGATTTTTTTCACAGCTCGGTTTGGTTTACTGGATTTGAAAACTGCCAGTGGTTTTGATCATGGGATCATTTATGTTCATGTATGTGTTTGACCGTGTGTTTCAGATCATCTCACTGCGGTCAACTTGCCCGATTTGCCAACCATTGGAAAAGGATGAAGGAGATATGGAAGAGAAGGAGAAACCCGTGCCGCAGTTCGCCATCTATGGGCCTCATTTGATTCCATTGGCCGAGGTGGACGGATGTAAGGAGGATGTTGGTAGAGGATGGATGCAGAGTTGGTATGAAGCATCGTTTCCTATAGAATACAACATGGGGCTCTAGACAGATTTGTTTTGATGTGTGATGCATAGTAGTAATTACATGTAATTACTACTAAATCTAAATGTAATGGCAGCTCATGTTGGTGACATTAATTCTCATATAATATATGTTTTGTGCCTCATATGTGAATGTAATGTACCAGAAGGCTCTGAAAGAATTTGCTAAGATGGTGACTCAGAGCAAGTCAAGGCTAATCTGGAATGGTCGGCCCTGAAATGAGATGGTCAAAAACAAACAATATGATCCGGATGAAAAGTACTACTATATATATCATGCCTTTACTCTATAAGTCTTTGGGATGATTGCCCTCACCACAGTGACTACTCAGAGAAATATCCATCACTTTCCACGTTTCCTGGGAGAGGATCAGTATATTGTATATGCTTCAAACATCCGCAAAATGTGTCCTGAGAACATCACAATTCCAGGAGCTTGCCGCGAGTTGACGCCTTTTTTTTCAATGAAATATACTTCCCAATGGAAGCAGGATGGATTCGACCCACCAATGCAGGGGTTCACCCCCCCAAACTCACATAAATTCACCAAACATGGCCACAAATGTAGCGGAATGTTTGGTCACCTCTTTTTATTCGATCCACCAACCTACGCCATACAAACGCCATTCATTCACCATCCACCCTGGTGGTTCCAAACGATGAGGTGCTACGTCTCGACTGGTCCAAGGGACCGGCCGGTGCACCGTGGGGTGCACCCAGCACGTGGCAAAAAAAAATGGTGAGCTTAAAAGGTGCGGGTTGAAAACATCAAATCAGTGAAGATTAGTTGAATTACATAAGCCTTTAGCGCGTATTTGTATTTAACTGGTATTTAAATATGTGTGTATATATTTGTATATATATATAGTCTATGTTTGTGTGTGTGTGACATGCATTTTGTTTTTTTTAACCTACTGGGTCTTATATACATTAATCATTAATGTATCTGATATGATTTATCATGTTTCATTTGAAGAAGAGTTAGGCCCTTAGGCCCAACCATTGAACATGTTCTTTTTGTCTCAATGTGTCTTTTATTGTTTTGGTATCAGATTTGTTGAAAACAAACATTGGTACCTGGAAGTCAACCACCATTTAAACAAATGATGGTTCCTGTGGGACGATGATAAACCCTTCCTTAACATGGTGCTTCAATAAACCTATCACATAAAACATGGTGGTTGGATTTCCAGGGTTATGGTATATGTTTGACGTTTTGCTGCTTGAATAGGGGACCTGCGCTTCACCTAGTTTTCACCTTGGGCACCTTCCAAGGTCTCAACGTGTTTCGGTGAAGGAAGGTGAAGAGCCGCTTCCAACTGGACCGGTTTGGGGGACTCGGTTTTCGGAGAGCCACTTTTCCAACGTTTTTTGATGCAAATCCGGTGGTTTTACCCAACATAGCAATGGATTTGTCCACCGCTTTTCTTCTTACATCTTCAAATGGTTCATGTTCCATTGGGACATGGTATGCTATGCTGGTAGTTTGGGCTGTTGGTGGTTTGCTGGACTCTTTAGCTCCAAGCCATCCCAAAACCTGATGGAATTGGATCATCCGCTAGATCATCAGAGACTGCAGTCAAATAATGATTTGATGTACTGTATTTATGAGTAAAATTTCTTCATGTTTAGTGGTTGGATCCCTGATGAAAGTCCCACTTTCTCCACCGTCCACCACAGCTGGAGACTTGGGATGGAACGGTTTTGGATCAAGTTTTGGATCAAGGGAATTCTTTGAAAAACTACGACATTTTGTGAAACGGTTGTGGAATCACTTTCGTCAGGGATCATTCAATTACCAATTTTTTTTTGGGATGAAACAATGCAAATCCATGGTAATACTAAAGGATTTTCCTTTAATATTGCATGGTTTGGGTTGGTAATATGATGACCCCTGTTCGTTAGCCAACTGCAGTAATTTCAGCAAGCGACTACGGCCTCACAATTAGATAGAAAAGGAAACTCCGAAATGGCACCGGTTACAACCATTGGCAACATTTCAGTACTACCTATATTTATGTAGATCATTGGAGTTCATTGGGAAAATACGAGTCCCAGATATCATCATTTTGTTCATTTGTGATGAGATGAGTATCATCCAGCCATGTTGGAACATTGGAAACGCTGAGGTCAACATGTTGAGGACAGAAATTGTTTGCTGGGGGAACTCAGCGTGGGACAGTCTGGAGTGTCAAAGGGGACGGGGTCACATGTCTATTTTGTAAATGGTTTAAGATACACCAGAAATTGAAGGTTAGTTAATTAATCGTCACCAGTGATTCAAAATAGTGATGCTGTATTTTCGAAATAGCCATGTACACACACACACACACACACGAGAACGCACACTATACTCTATATATATATATACTACGTTTTATATTACATAATGTGTATATTAATATTTCTTGGTACACTAGACAACTGCGGAGTTCATAGTTGTGATTTTTTTCCGCTGACTCGCGAGTCAATGCGAGTCATCATCGTTGTTCCAACACCTCGTGTTCGAGAGGTGGCGATGCTTAGAAGATGTGATCCCGGGATACCCTATATACTCCTATTACCAAGACTAAGAATAAGAATAGGTTGCACTTCACATGGTCTGTGATTCATGATTGAAGTTTCAAGTCGAAAACAAAGAATCACCGTCCAAAAAGGACCAACGTGACCTACTTGAGGTTCACCTTCCCCCCGTGGCTGCCGAGGTAAAAATGTGGAATCCTTGTTGGCAGCCTATGATGTGTTGACAGAAGATCCTGATGAGGACCTGCAAATGTGCCCAAAAATCATGAACCTCCCGACATGATTAACTGATTAACCATGTAACATCATGCATGAATAGAAAAAGGTGATGATTGTGAGCATATAATGTGGATGTGGGATTAAACATGGATTAACATGAGGTAAACATAGGTGGATGATGATAAGGTAATTGTCTAGATAGATATTTTTTATCTTCACCCCCACTTGGGGAAGATTCCCATTTTGACTAATATTTTGCACATGGCTTGAAACCACCAACCAGTTGTTATTGATACACATTTAATTGACTGTCATTTCTTCGTGCGCAAGGTTGTTTTTCTGGTTGCTAATCCAGTACTATTTCATTGTGCTTTCCATTTTTTATGCAGCTGCAGCAGCCAGGATGATATCCCTGCCAAGTCGAAGGAGACGATTAATTTGGAAGAAGTTTCTCCTGATGGCGAGGTGTCGGAGTGAAAAGTCCTGGAAAGGTGGTTCAATCTCCCTGACAGTGAAGAGTTGAATCATGATGAGTGAAAACGCATACACATTCTACACCTCTTGACTATAGACATGATAGACGTTTTGCAAAGTGTTGTGCAAAATTTGCATCATTGATACGTGAATTTTGGATGAATTTTTTGCGCTTGGCGGAACACCGCCTATGTAGCTTGAAGGAAGAGGGCGATGAGGAGGAGGACGACCCCACATCAGAAGTAGAAGAAGGTGAAGGAGGAGAAGATGGACAAGATGACGAGTTCGAAGATGCTTGGGAGAATTATGTTTTGGTAGGTCTCTTGCTTGAAGTACTCTTGGATGTTTTGATGTTTTTGATTTGGAAGTGTGCATCACGAAAGTTTCGTGGTTTTCCTTTATGCACACGCATATTTTGGTCCGGAAGAGGTGCAGGTGATGTGGGGATCCGATTGAATAACATGCCATGTTTTGTGGCTATCAACTATCATCGCCATGAAGAATCCAACCTTCGAACATTTCCATCATGGTTTCATGACACCGAAAACGACCCATTTGTTGCTTTTGGATTTAAATGATGCCCAGTATGTTGGATTTAAAAAAGCATGTTTCATAAAAAGGCTACCAATAATGTACGTTGGATCATATTGGATTATGATTAATGATTACTTTTTGAAATACGTATTTCATCATGGTTTGGATCATATCCTATTAAAAAGGGCTAGTGAAATCATTTGCCACTGCCTGGGTTTGAACCGTCAACATCCCGTTGTACACGTCCCGTTGCATCGTTGCGCCTTAGGATGATGTCTTCTTGCCAGAAGAAGCGGAGGGATCCGTTTGGCTGCCCAGATAAACTAAATGGTTTTGATAGGTTTCGGTTGGGCTGTGGTGGTAATATTGGCACATCTCCAGCAAGTAGACAGTACATTTGTATGATATATGTGTCTTTTAGCTTTTAGCTTTTCTTTCCTATCATCATGGTATCATCCTATAGCACTACTATATTTACATGATATCATCCAATAGTACTAGCATAACATACGCCATTTCTTTAACATACTGTTGATGGAAGAAATGCTGCACCACATGGTTTTCTTTTAAGCCGTGTCAATAATGGGATAAACTACCAACCTCAACTGATTTTCACCCCGGATTTCTGAACCATCAACAGTATCAAACTGGCACGATTTGTATACACATACCTGGACCCTCCCGTTCGGGGTGCCAAATGGATGCCAAAGGGTGCCACTAAGCAACCCCTTTGGGGTTCAAACACCAACCCTTGGAGGGTGCTGGTCCTGAAGGCCCCTTCGGAGCTTTCCTTGTTCTCTCGTGCGGAGTTGCACGTGCAACGTTTGTGGATCTCAGTGATCTGAGGGGGAACGCTGTGGGAACTGTGCCTAAACCTTTTTGCTTCGCCAATTCTTTTGAAGGGAAAGCACCTGAACTGGAAAACCTACAAAGTTTAGGGAAAAGAGTTAACTGGATTTTGAAATCTGCATCATTGCAATCTTTACTTGCTCGACGTGCATTTGTTTTGACATAAGACTTGTCTTAATAGGTAGCGAAGAGGTTCATGGCTAATGGTCAGTCATTGCAATCCAGAGTTCGACGTGTTTTGCGTCTACCTTCGCAGCGGCGACTAGAGACACATAAGATCCATAAGAGAGCCCCTTCTGAAACAGCCCAAAAATCTACAGGTTGAAAATAGAAAATTATGCATCCGAATCCCTCTCAATGTTGATCAATTTCTGGAAATATATGGAAATATACCTGGACTCCCATGGATTTTTGAGAAACACTTCGGCATGTTTCCTTTCATTGTTTGCTAAGGCCGTGCACCCTTTGGATTGCCGGCCAAACTGCGGTTAGTGTGACACTCAAGACATTGTTGTCACGCAAACTCTTTGGGGCATCGAAAACCCCGGGCCCTAGCAGTGTCAAGTAAGCGGGGTCAAGTATCATTTCTTTGAACTAGAATTTCCCAAGTGGACAGGTCAAGCATCAGTTCATGACATGTTTGGACTAGATTTGTGTAGTTGATTTGGAGGAAGTTTGGGCTAAAGATAGGAGCTACAAGCATCGCACGTTCCATTGTAATTTGACTCACTTGCAAGTAGCTGATAATAGCTGACATGTTTTTGGAAGAGGGCCAATGGACCTTTGATTTATGAGATTGAGCTTCACTTTTGGAGGGTTGACATCCTGCAAATTTGCAGAGTCAGGGTTGAAGTCTATTTGTTCAAATGGGCCAACACCATGACCAAAATGTAAAAAAACATCCCTAACCTGAGATATTCAATTAGGTCGGTCATTCACAAAACTTGACCCGTTTTATCCGTTTTTTTTGGGGTGGAAACGCAGCCTTTCCCGCCGACATGAAACGAAACAAAATTAATCCATCCACGCTGGAAAAAACGGAGGTGAAAGTCTTCAATGGCTTTCATCCCGACAATGCCACGTCGATTTTTCCACAGGCACCGTTGATGATCTCAGCAAAAAGGGTTGTTGGTTGATTTTGTTACCTTTCGACCTTGATGAAGTTGAAATTTTTGGGCCCCGGTTGTTTGGTTGTTTAGGGGGATTTGTTGGGGATGCAAAAACTACCCAATTATGTTGGGGATGATTTCAGAATACCGTGAAACAAAGGATCCCGTCATTGAAGAACCAGGCTGCCAGTGATGTTTGTTTGATACCAATGAAGCCTCAAGATGAAAGTGACAGAAATCAAGCTGTCAGGCAGCTGGTGTCTTGCTGCTCATGCACGTGTCGGCAAGGAAGAGTAAGACGGCCCATAAGGGTCATGGAGAGAAGGCTTTGGATGCGGATGGCCTGTGGGTTTGGAGTTTTTGTGTGACCACGTGTTTGTGTCACCTTTCTCGGTACAAGTTTTGAGTGCAAAATGAGGTGCCAAATACAGAACTCATGTTCATGATCAACCAATGAAATCACTTCCATTTATATAACCCTGGGAATCCAGTCATGTCCTCAGCTGATGATTGGGGTGTCCAATCACCTTCTCAGCAAAGTATTGAGGTTCCATTACCATTCTCAGAAGGTGATGATGTATTTTGTGCATGGTTCTTCATTCACTTAGTCATCCCTAATTTGAAAAGTTATAACGCTGGACGTGATCCATAGTGCCATAGTTTGACAGGAATCAGACTGGTCAGAACCTTTGGTCGATCCCAGCGATTTGGTGCAACAATTGGTGGAGGTGCACCCCGGCATGGTAGGACTTGGAAGGGATGGGAGGACTTAGGACTCAGCCTGGAAAGGGTTGGGAGATGTTAGGTTTCTAATAAAATAACCGGGAGTTTTACCAGAGAATTTTGCACCAAGCCAGGGAGTATTGCTGCTATTGGCAGACGATGTGATATATTGGCTGGTATACCTGATTCTTAGGCCGGTGGCACAAGTATGATATCTATAGAATTTGTAACCTCCAATCATGGATTCCGTGGATCTCCAAGAGGAAAATATTGGTAATTTTCAAAATTGTATGGGAGATGGTTAGCTTGCCAATGAAACTCGCGATTTTATATAGATATTAACTTAATATTAACGTTCAAAGTACATTTGCTCACTTTGCTTTCTACCATGAGATGGATCCCTGTCGCACTGCCTTTATATGTGTGAGGGCATCCAGATGCTCATCCCAGCATCCCGCAAAACAGATCGCAATAGTTGAGCTGGACGGGTATATGAATCTATGACCTGTAACCAATCATGAAAACAGAGTTGCAACTTGTGGTCATTCATAGTGGGAGCCTTGTCATGCAAAGACTTGGCCAGACGATGGTATTGACGTTTGTCCCATTGCGACACGGCCTTGGCTTGGATTTTTTTTGTAATTTGCCAAGTTCATTTTTTGGATGTTTCTGTCAAGTTGAATTTATACGTTTTGCGAAGTTTCAAGTTGTCAAGTTATTGACAACTAATTTGACATATATATATATATACATAGTTGTTTAATCATTTAAGTTGTTTAATCATTTAATCATTCAGTTATGAAAACATGCCAGTAACTACGTACCAAATATCATCAAATTTCCAAGTCAACAACACTTTGTGAGGGTTTCATTGCTCCATCCCGAGCACAGGTGGAGCTGCTATTGGACTCTACAGTGGAGGTTCCTTTGATACAAGAGTGAAACGTGGAGGTCACAAGATGATGGAAGAGATTCAGCTGAACAGTTTGGGACTTATTGATAATCATATGTTTGAGTGATGTTTGAGGTGTTTTTCGTCCCAAGATGTAAGTCGTAAGATTGGAAAAATCAGAATTAAACGGCTATGTTAGTTTTCAGGCGGGTTCACACGTTGATGTGCAAAAATGCAAATGTCAGACTTCGACTCAAAACATTGCAAAGGATCGGCGTTTCTTTTGCCATAGTCACGTGGTTGTCCGGAGAATTTGTCGTAGGTTGGGGATGATGTATTTCCTGACATCTTGCTGGTGATGGAGTTTTGAATTTCCACCCAAAAAATCAACGGGTACTTGCTGGGGCCGAGCCAATGGTGAAACTTTGCCAATCTTTGGGGGCATCAAGTTCAACAAAGACGGGAGTTAAAAGCAAAGAGTTGTTGAAGAGGCCTTGAGAATCCCGATAAAACCCATACCATTTTCAGGCTGATGATAACGTTGATGTATGATCAGGTGGTGCTTTGTTAAATGTTTTGTTGTCTATAAATGTGTAAAACTATGTTCAGGTAGTATGTTTCAACTCAGCTGCCCAACGACTACCCAGTAAACGGTTGGAATGATTACAGCTTGGCAAACCGCCAAGAAAATCTCAAAATAAATCTAAAGTCTTAGCCTTTTTCGAATTGATAGTGGGGTGTTGTTTGCTTCTGGCCCCAAAGTAAGCCTTTTGAGCCTTCGGACCTAACAATTGATGTTCATACAGCTGAAGAACGCCAAAAGTCCGTGAAATCATTTGAAATCTAAAGCCATATATATAGGTCAATAAAGCTCGTGCTAGTGTTTTTATATTGGATTATTAGATTACATTCCTGACTGATGTCCCCAAGCTGTTTCCTTTTTGAAATGTTTCAATATTTTCCAGGGTGGGGAGAGAATCAGATTTCAAAGGCAGGTGGACAAGATAGGGAAAAATCACTTCTTAATTTTATACGTAGACAAATGATGAAAATAACCCTCAATCATCCAAATGAACTTGATAGAATACTTCAGAATACACATGACGTTACTTTTACCATCGAGCAAAAGTGGTTCTGTAAAGCAAACAAATCATGTGTGGCTCACCAGTGGAAAAACTTTCAGAATCCGACCATGATTTGCTTGTGTTTTGGGGATGAGTACTGCGGAACAAATATAAGACTCCAATTCACAAAAACTGGCCAATTCAGTATACAATTAAACATCAAATGATTTCAAGGCCAATCATGTAAATGATAAATCATGCGTAAATATATACCCTCCAGGGAACTAACACATCCCCCAAAAATGGCATTTTGAAGATGATTTTCCTTTTCCCAAGGTGGGATATGTTAATCCCCTGGAGGGTATACATATACCTCCTTACTATCATTAAACCTCCAACCACCTTCCCGCTTCACCTGAAAAAAGCTGGCAGACACTTATAGCCATAGGCCCGGTGGCTGACGAACTTTACCAAGTTGGATCCACCATGGTCGGGAAGCCCTTGTTTTTTTTGGGGGGGAAGGGGATGCTTCAGGTCGGAAACAAAAATTAAAGGAAGGGGTTGGGAAAAATAGACATTGGAGAATTATGGGTTTTTCCCCTTGTTTTTGATATGTTTTTTTTTTGGTAGGGGGTAATGTTCAAACAAAAAAGAATTATAGAAGAGTTGTTCAGGTGTTGTTTTAGCTTTATATGAGGTGCAATTTTTTGTAGAGGGTGGTTCAGAAGATGAAGATTAGTTAAAGATGTATCTTAGTCATTGAGGTTGAGTGATTCAAGCATGTGATGGCAGGACATGGCAACATATTTGTATATTGCAGACTTGGCTAAGATGACATGGTCCACCAATTTTGAGACTCATATACATGCATGACCATGTGTATCTAGGATCAATGTGAATGATTGAAGTCTATCATGGTTACTGTTCATATACCATCACTTGCCCTTCCTGAAACTACTACAGACGCAGAAAAAATATGGTGCAGGTGTGAGGCATTTGTTTCCTTTTGAAAAGGCCCGGCCTCACAAGTTTCAGATAGGTTTTTCTTGAAGGTGGGATTACCGATGGGTATAAGTACTCCCTGTTACCCTCCAGGGAACCAACATATCCGACTTGGGGAAAAGGATATGTTAGTTCCCAGGAGGGTAATATATATATATATATATACATATACTGGGTGGTGGTCCGTTTCAAGTATTTTTTATTTTCACCTCTATCTGGGGAAGATTCATTTTCCAAATGGTTGAAACCACCAGCTTCTTCGTATGCAGTGTTTTGGCTGGTCAACCTGGGAGAGGCGGCGTCCAAATGGAGAGCCATGAGCTGTAGAGATATGTGGCAAAAAGCACGTCCCGTTCAACACCCCGTTGGATTTATATAGATGTTTGTTCCACACATACATCAAATTTAATATATCTATGGGATCTATGTGTTTATCCTTGCTTTGATCAAGCCTACCTTGGGACCAATCTCTCACTTTCAACGATGGCTGCCAAAAGATCAGAACCCTTGACATGGCAATCAACGATGCGATTGCCATACTCATTCTCTTGATGCACCCACCCAGTGCTATTGGGGGAGTAAGAAGCCACGGAGTTGTCAGGTTCAGCTTCAGCCCATGGATAAGTATCATTTCCCAGTTGACCAGTTGATGTTGATCCAATCCCGATTCGGGATAGTACTTGAGTACAAGGCAAGAAGACATATAGATCCTTTCTGTTGTTAGCTTTATCTTGAGCACCCACAGTACCACAGCAGACGTCCCCTTCCCCACACCACCTGCCACCATATTTGGCTGACATCCGGATCTGCCATGGACGCCACATCTTCGGCACCGGTGTTCTTGTCTGACCTAAAAAGTGGTGATTTGATGCTTAGTCGCGAACCTATTTGTAGCAGATTCTTGGCTAAACATATTTTAATATGGAGATGATTGGGATGGAAAGAGCAGGGAAGGGGAAGGTGATAGGATTCCGGGAAAGACATTCCACCCAAGATCGGCCAAGGAATAAGGCGCCTTCTTAAGGGATTGTTGAGCATTTTTTGTTGCAAGATTGGGACATGATGGAGACATGTTGCCAGTCGTGACTTGTCAAAGTGGGAATGTTACCAATTGGTTAGACTTCTAGGTTCAATGGATGTTGTGGGTTGGTAGTGAGGATGGATAGTGCCGGAAGTGTTGGGGGAGCTTGTAATCTGTTGAGCATGTAAAGGGTGGTTTCTTTGTTTACCCAGTTTTGGAGATACTGGAGGGATAGGATAGGGACATCCACAATAAATTTCCAATGCATAGCGCTTCATGGGCTCGAAAACTACATACTTTGGAAGCTTATAGGGTATATATAATATGTGTAGGATGTAAATGATAATATGGTAATATAATAGATATTTATTGTTTGATGTTTGATTGTATACAACCAGTTGGTCATATATGTTTAAATACAGAGCTTCCCGATCAAAGATTAACAACCCGGGACCCGTCCCTAGCGTCACCTTTATCCAACTTTCCAACTGAGATCCTTTCGCGTGTTTCATGCGGAGCTTGATGTGCGTCAAGGCCTTCCCGTTGGTTTTTCTGTGGTTGCAGGGCGTTGTGCTTTTTTTTTTGTTTCACCGGCTGTAGTGATTTCCAGTGATATGCCATGGTATGGTTTGCTGTCATAAGGCCTAGGTGAATAAAAGTGAAAATCGTTGTTGTTGTGTTTGCTGCAAGTGTTATTCGTGTATAGATTGCATTTTTCTTTGGAGATGCAGTATCAGTGAACCAGACATGTTTGGAGCCTTCAGACAGGTACATCATGTCGGCCTTTTGGTCAAGCCGGAGGATTTCGATGAGACATCCTACGCCTCTTGGGACTGAACCCCCACAAGAGTAGAGAAGGGCAAACTACAATGAAAACATATTAAAAATGCAGTCTCATAGATTATATGTTAGTTCGAGTTCAAATAGGTAATGTTTCTCTATGTTTTCTGACTTTAGCATCATGTATACATAGTTTCAAGCAAGTGATACCCTCACAGTGCTTGAAATGCTTTTGGGTCGGCTGGTTTTAGAACTTATCTCCGGACCATGGAATGGGGGTTTGCCAGTCTGACCGAGGTGCGCCAAGCATATCCAGAGATGGACGCGACGAAAATGTTGCTTGGTTTCCATCCTGTGGATGGGGGAAAGATGTTTTGGTTGGTTGAATATGGGTGTTTCCAAAAGTAGGGGTACTCCAAAATGGATGGTTTATAATGGAAAACCCTACTAAAATGAATGATTTGGGGATGATTTGGGGATACCATTATTTTTGGAAACACCCATATGGTGTTTTTACCCGTTATCAAACTAAGCAGTCTTGTACTAAATTTGTCGCAAACTGCTGCCTGGGCTTTGAGGGCGAAACAACGGCCGAAAGAGCCCTTCCGAACCAAGAAATGCATGGACATCACCCTTGATGTGGAGGGAATACAACGGGAACCCCTGGATTGCTTTGGGCCGAGATGTATCTAACAAGTGACCAGTGGAAGCACCAATGCGATAGGTCAAGTTGGTGATACACTGGCTATAGGATAAGTTTGCTTGGAATTCATTGTGTTCATGACTTGAACCCATTTTCCACAGCCATTACATGCAAATCATAGCTTGTCACCATTTCAAGGGCGCCTGTTTTGCTTTTCAAAAACGTAGAATGTTTTTTGTTACATCCTTGGAGATTCTTAGGTTGTTTCTCTTTGGTTGCGACTTCATTTTGCTCCTTTGCCTTGTCACAAACGAGGTATGTGCTCCATTTCCTGAATTCTGGCCTGAAACTCGTTCTGATAGGGGGGTTCGAGCTCCGTTTCTGGCTCCAGGTCATTATTTGGACATGGGGTCGTTATATAATATCACAAATGCAAATGATACTTATATATATATGTATGTTTCAACAATCTATCTATATATATATATATAAGCGATATTTATATATGACATACATACGTATATATATCATGGTATTAGGCAGGTATTAATTTCGAAGAGGGCAATGCTCCAAACTCACAAGGTGACCAGGTCAACTATTTATCCTGTGAAAGAAGGGTTTGACATTTACTGGATTTGGAGTCTGGCAAAAAATATCTTGGATACAGGTAAAATATTGTGAAATTATATGCATACACAGTACTTGTAATCCCTTCCAAGCAATTCTCTCTTGTTCTTCTGTGACAAAGTGTTGATTTTGGCATAGAGGCCAAACCCCTTCAGTATAGTATTCGAGTTATAATGAAATATACTACAGTTGAATATGAACGTGATTTACATATATTTATGTCTGTTTGTTCCATTGTGTTACATTCGTTTTTTAGCTACGGCAACTAGTTCAGTCCAACTCCCGTTTGATTAAAGCTTTCCAAACGTGGTGAGGTATATCAGATAAGGCATATAAGACCAATCGATGTTCATCTATGGACACCGAAAAGTTGCTGAACAAATCAAGGAATTATTTTGGTGAGTCCATGATAATTTGTTTCTCATTTGTGTTAGCCTTTTTTTCAAACATCTAAGAGTAATCAGTAATTACTAAGGGTTTTGTGCCATTTTCCAAAGAAGATCAACAACAAAAACAAAGGCAAATCTGCCCATGAATTTTCCAAGGGGTTTTGGACGTTTTTCACCGTCTCCCTCCCTTCTGCAAAAAGGAAGCTTTGGGACTTGGAACGTTATATCCGTCGAAGCTTGCTTGGCGGTGAAACACATGGGGGCCCAACGTTCCACCTACCTGTTGCTGTTGGGTTGTGGTAGCAAATTGGACAAGCTCAATGTATGGTACCACAACTAGGTACTACAATGAATATTCATAAGGGATATTAACACCTACCTGTTAGGCTCAATGTATGGAAGAATTGAATATTATACCTAGATTTGGCGGGAAATTTATGGGACATGAAGGTGAATATTCCATAGATGGTGCGTTTGGACAGAACTTAAGCAGGCATTTCTTATAGTAAAAATGGTTTCCTAAGACGTTGGGGTCACAATCACAGTGGGGAGTTAGACAATTCAGACAAAGACCTTGGTGGGCACTGCCCGGCGTTTTTTTGGGTAACAAAAATGACCGTATAGGGACCTTGACAGTGAAATTTGACTGCAAATGGTTCATTATCAGCAGTTTTTGCTGGAATGGGTGTGTAAATGGAACCCATGATCATGTAAACAAATGATAGTCAAAAGGGGATGTTGCAGTGTTCATTCCTTTTTGGGATTCACAAACAATTGCTCCATTAAGCAATATGAAGCAGCTGACTGTACGACCTGATGCAAATCACTGGGAAATGCTGAATGTGAGGGGAAAATCCTGGACACCTGTTGGGCCGGAAGGCATTTTAGTTCCAAAGACAGTACTAGTTTGGGACCAGAACATAACTGTGACTTTGCTTCAGTATTTTCATTCATCCATTTTTGTTGGATCAATCATGTTATACCGTTATAACATCAAACATATCAAAAGGCACTCTAAATTGTGTCAAGGAATTCGTGAAGGATGTGTTCCTGGCATGGCATATGTTCGACAACTGCAATGGGAACAAGCAGAGTAACTCGGACATGTTCAATGATTTTGTTGCTCTGACTGGGGGAGACCCTGAAGTAGGAAACATATGAACACCTGGTGAAGGCAGATCAGAAAGCTAAGAAGATTTCCAACTGATTTTGTCAGAGATTGTTGTTTCAGTTGAATGGGTTGATGCCCAAAAATAGAAGCATGTCATGGATGTGTAAGGATGGACATTTTGAGGGTAATGGCCCTTGGAGAACATGCTAATGTAGGTTTAAACCTGGTCATGAGGTGAATAAGACAACTGCACCTGACTCATGTTGTGCATGTGTTTACTGCTATCAGCCAACATGAATAAATCATCAATGTTTCATGTTTCATTTATTACTGAGGTTTCGTAAGTATCATCAGCCTATGCTTTTTCAACTCATCAGCCAAAGCTTGCTTTCGTTGTGAAGTCTATTTGGAAAGGCCCTCATTTAAAGGCTGGATTTCGATCCAGGAAATATCGGCGAATCGTCACCGGGACCCGCCAACCGCAATCTTACATCCCGGCACTTCCGAGGCAGCGGCGAGCGTTTCAGCTTCAGTTGGACCTTGCTTTTGAGGAGATACTGTTGATGGCAACCAGAAATCCGGCGTGAAAACCAGTGGAGGGGAAGGTTGTTCATCCCCGTTATTTACAATGTTTTATACTGTTTTATACATCCCAGCTGGTGCAGGATGTTTTCCATCAACAGTACCACTGGGTTGTTTCAAAGATTTTTTTTCACCGCGATTTATGGGAGACTCGATCCAATTTGACGAATTGGGTTGCTCAACCACTAACGTGTCCAGTTTTGGAAACCACAATCATGTTGAGAGCCCCACCACCGAGAATCCTCCCACTGTCACAACCAGCAGACCTTGGGCATTATTGCAATCCAGCAAAAGACCTGGTGATTGCAAACATTTTGATGGTGCTGTAGTGGGTGGAACCCCTCATGACTTGGATGGTATGCACTTGTCCCTCGCAGGAGTTCAAGAACAGGGGCTACGAGAAGCTTGTTAGATGAGTTTAGATACCATCTTTGTAGATGAGGTCGTGACCCCATTGTTCCTACCATGACTTTGCTGCGGGCTCCCTGATGACAAAAAACCGCATTGACATTTGCTATATCCCGATATTCTAACAATTGTTGTTGCCTCCGCAGCAGTTTCTATCAACACTTGGCTGCAAATGGAACAATATGAATGAACGCATATCGTATGACGCCCTCTATTTCTTACAGATTTAGACATATGTAGAATTTCCAACAGAGCCTCTCACAAACAATCATATTCACTGCAGCGGGTGAATTGACTTGAAGATGTTACATCAACGTCAACAGAAACACTGATATCTTCCAGGTGAAACTTGAAAATTTCCAAACCCACCCAGAAGGAGTGTCATTATTCGTTCCTACAAGTCTTAAAGTTGAAGCATGTCTCAATGTTTGAACTTGACATCATAAATATATCAGAAATATGATTTTAACCAATAATTATCCCTGTGTCTTCCCGTGAATCAGGTCAACAAGCTTTAGGTCCTTATTTTTTTTGAGTTAAGGGACCAGGGACCTGACCCCTTGAGGAAATCCTTCCTCACATCGGGTGGCATTGCCTTTTGCGATGCAGCACCTCAGACTGGGGACAGATGGAGATGCCTCCTTGGTGTGGTTTTGGGGGCTCCTAATTGGCCCAGATGTCCTAGTTGTTAGATATTCATATTCAAATTGTTGTATGTTTAAGTTGAAGTCTATCTTCTTTCCATTGTTGGTTGATAAAGCAAGCAAGACCCCGGAAAATTACCCTGTCCACCATTTTTGAAGATAAACCCCTCTACAAGTACCAGTTACAAGCTGGATTATGACAGGACAGGGCAGCTATGGGCAGCTGGTACATCATTAGTAAGCTTCGTCTTCAACCATTACATCCTGGCGAAAAAGAACCATCCCATTGCCAATAGATGGGTAAAACTTCACCACTCTGAAAGAAAGCATTGGACCATGCAGAAAATCCCCACAAATTTCGGGGTTGGTTAGGCAGCCGATGGACTATTGAACATAAATAACATTGCCAGATGTGCTGATGAGGGGCCGGAATTTCAGGTTGATGAATAATTTCAATTGATCACTCAGATGCTTTGGACGCGCAGCGTCTGGTTTCTTGTGTTTAAGCAAAGCTTTTGTGTTGAAAAATGTGTGTCAATCCAAAACCACCGACAAAAAAACGTTCGATGAAGTGGAAGTATCCCTATTACACTCTCCAGTAAAACCAACATTGGCAAGGGAACTGGCAAGGAAACATGGATCATTTGAAGATGTATATTTTTCCTGCATTGAACATGGTGATGTTCCACTGGGTTTGGTCCCCTGACCTTACATGGCAACAAAAATCACCGGCCACCGACCGACCTCCAGCGTCTCAGGTCGAGGCTTGCGGAATGTGCAAGGGCCAACAGGAGATGTTTTGTTGTGTTTTCCCGAGTTGGAGGTCATGAGGTCATGGAGTTATGTTATGTTCAAAGTTCATGGGAAGTCGTGTGAAGATATATGTTTGCATAGCTATTCAAAGATGATGAACTCAGACACATTCCTTTGGGGGGGGGTTCCTTGAGGAAACTTAGATTTCTGCATTCTTATTTCGAACTTGAAGCGCATTGCGCACTGAAAACACACAAATGCCAGCATTTCCCATTTCGATCCCAACGAACCTCCCAAGATATCCCAAACTATTTGACACTTAAGTAATATCCCAAAATCATCCAGAAACAACTTCTCAGTCGACATCATCACACATTATCCGTACTAAACCAACACTAAACGNGAGACAGTGCTGTTCTCCCGACTGCGCTCTCGCTCTTGTGACTCATCACTTTGTTTGTGCGACTGTCCATGTCTCGATAGTACGACTAAGATGTATTGATCTCTCTCTTTCTCCTTTACCGATCTCTCTTGAGGGTAGGAGAAAGGTTTTCAGTTGTGGCGTGACCTCTGCAGCACTGCCAAAGCAAGCTTT
>DF241775.1:0-72620 GCA_000507305.1 Breviolum minutum Mf 1.05b.01
ATGTTTTGATGTCCCTAATATGTTTTATTTATATACATACATACACATATATATATATTTTTATGTTCCAAATTTATCTCTATATAAGTACACACACACAAGCACCCTAACAAAGTCAAAGACCATCCACCAACAAAAAGCCCTGTATTTTTCTTAGTGACTGGTCTGGTTTGAGAAAGAAACATGTTCCGGATTCATACCAACTTTGGGGTTTTCTATTGGTGACACCGTTGTTGGTGTGTTTCCTCAGGATCTCTCTGCGGGTGTGGGGCTCTTTGCTGAGATGGCTTCCGCTGGTATGAAGCCGTCCTCCATCACCCATAGTGACCCGGAAAAGGACAAGACCGAGACACCCTGCGGGCATAGAATGGAGTGACATGGGGGGTCCCTATAAATGGCCGAACATAAATGGGTACCTAGGGTGACATGACCTTACTTATAGGGGTTGTTTTACCCCGTTTAAAACTACTGACCGTGCCCACTTTGTGGGAAATTGAACTAATATAGTTACCTATAGGATCAATGGGCCAATGCAACTGATATATTTACCTACATGAATTCTTGATTTGTATAGGTAGACTAGTTGGTATATATTAATCAGCCTGTAGGATCAAGCTGGGCACAATATAGCGACCAAACCGCCAAGGGTATATAATGGTGGGAATTTTCCCCAAACAGCCTTAATCATG
Source organism: Breviolum minutum Mf 1.05b.01 (assembly GCA_000507305.1). Lineage (NCBI taxonomy): Eukaryota > Dinophyceae > Suessiales > Symbiodiniaceae > Breviolum > Breviolum minutum. The sequence continues at coordinate 690 of DF241775.1, forward strand.
GTGATTTGCGCAGATGTATATTTACCTACATTTAGTTGTAATTGTGTATGGTAAATTAGCAGGTAAATATCACAGCCCTATGAATCCCATTGGCTACCAAAAATGGTGTTGCGGTAAAGGTAAACCTCATTGAACACTCTGGTTATTATCGAGTTTAAGATTTCAGGGCATTATATATATATATAACCTGCACACGAACTTATTCCAAGTAGCAGTGTTATTTTGCAATCGACCTTTGCTAGAGAAGTTGCTTCTAGTTTAGTTGAGCCCAGAAGAATTTATAAGGGGGCCAGTTGAATTTGTTTTGGGGGCTGTGATTTGCGGCTTTTATATTTTAAATATTTGAGTAATGGAAACATACTTTTGCGCGTTTTTTTGCCAAATTTCCGTAGCCTTTAGAAAAGATATACGTCCCAATAAAGAAGTGTGTCTTGACAATCTCGTGGTTTTTATTTGTCAAAACAGGAAGGGCGCCGCGGCGCTTGCCGGGTCTATGAATCAGGGAGCAAGCAGTTGGGATATACCTGTGTATATGGAGGTTTCCTAAAATGGTGGTACCCCACAACCATGGGTTTTTCTACTAAAAATGATCATTTTGGGGTGTTTTGGGGGTACCACCATTTAAGGAAACACCTATATACCTGGAACATTTGGAACCCAAAGTTTTGATTGGAATTTAGGCCTTGATTTGGAGGTTGACCTTGAAAAAAAAAAGGTCATTTGGCGTTCCAGGTTTAGATACACAATAATTTATAGAATGGTACATATATATGTATAGATATATATATATATATTATATACATATATTTATACCCCAAGTTCTCAGCTCTACGCATGTTGCTATCAATCAAAGTCACAGCAAAAACATTGAATCATCGAATAATCCCAATAACAAGCAGAGTTGTAGCAAAACGACATGGGCTGTGTTGCAAGAATACTGGAACTCCGGCCAAATTACTTGGCTTTCTTATTAAAAAGAAAGCATTTGGCAATTTCGGAGCATAATGGGTCACCAGATTTTGAGACACAACCCACATGCCCTAGACATCCAATCATATTGTCAGAGAGAGATTAGGGTGTACAATCACATGTTCAGCATAGTATTTAGGTTCCATAAACATTCTCAGAAGGTGAGCCAGGATCTCTAGGGATGGGATTTCTTGGCCCCTTCAAACAAACTGCTCCAAGGTATTTTCTTAAGGCTCTACCAGCGAAATGGCTACAAAGGCCCTCCGGAAAAGGTCAAGTTTGAAACCGTCAGTTGAGCCAACAAAACGGCCGGGAGGAGACTTTCCATGAAATACCCGGCTTTTTAAATGACTGGATCCTTCCCTAGACATCCAAATACCTCCTGAGAAGGTGTTTTAGGAATATTTTTTGGGTCCAAATACCTTGTCAGGAGGTTGTCAACGGATGTCTAGGGTTTATTATGGTTTATGAAATAATCCCTACATAATTGGGTAGTTATTCCTCCCCAACAGATACCCTAAACATCCCTAAACAACCAGGGTTGGAACCCCTATCCGTTTGAAAACCTGGCAGCTACGCCACAGCTACGACACCGGTGAATGATATGTCCATATTAGTCATATGTGAAGTAATGTTAGCTGGGATCTGTTTAAGGTTATTTTTTACGGATTGTACCATGGTAAATCACCGTATGTCCCCACCATTTGCTAAAATATTGTTTACTTGTTCCAAGCATTTTAAGCAAATGCAAGTTTGTTTTGTGGTTCTTGAAATGTACAAGGTGAGCCCCTGCAATCGTTATACATGGAGTTATATATATCCCCTATAAATGGCCGAAAATAGATCGGTATTCGCGGGGTGAAATGTTCACTCTTTCAGTTTCTAAATTTTAAGGTAGACCCGGGCGAGCCGATCGTTATACATAAATGGAGTTGTTCATTGTATACCCCCTATGAATGGCCTTAGAAAATTATAAATTGGGTAACATGTAAATTGAAGTTAAAACCCTACTTTAAAACTGTTTCTTTTTTTAAAGGTCCAGTTTGTAACCAAACTCGTGGCGTTGTTGGCCTTGTTGTTTTTGTTTTTGTTCTCCCGAGGTGCTGGCGGATTTCCTCCAACACGTTTGAAAAATAATACAGATTTTTAAGGGTTGCCTTCAAGCGCCTCAAAAAAAACGGTCACGCTCATGTGGGATGGAAATGGGTATGAAATGATAAACATGATCTACCCTACATTGTTGACAGTTGATATCACTTGTTTGTTGGCATTGCTATCGATGCTACCAGGCTTATGTAGCAACAGGATGGAAGAGGTATGTGTATGTGGTTTTGTAGAAGGTATTTACATATCATATGTTTGTAATTCATGTGTATACCAAATAGTAATATTGATGATTCTAATAATAGTTATATATAGTCATAATGAATAACATTTGCAAGAGTGAGAATTCTACCAATGATAAATATGTACATATATATTCACATGTTTTTAATACATATGTATAGATATTTATTTATATATTTATATATAATGATATATGATATTTCATTGATGTCATCGCTACTTTTCACTTCTTTGAAAAAAGCAACCCTGTTTTTTGTGATAGGCAATGCCTTAGATGCTGTTGCACAGCTCTACCAACATCATGGCTCCTTGTACTGAAAGCTGGGAGGTTTCCGGGAAACTTGCGATCACGATACAGAAGTTCCAGCAGGTATACTAATAAAGCCCCCCCCCCTAATGTCCCCCCAAGGAAATATAGGCCTTATTAAACCACCATGATCCCTTAATAATCACTTAATATTGCCTTGTTTCCGAGGGTGGGTATACAATGAGGGGGATACTTGGAGGAAGATATCCCAGTAAGTGGTGCGTAACCTCCGTTTATAAGCCATGAAAAGGCCATTCCTCAACTGAGGGGACAAAAACTTACCGTGGCTATTAACCGTTTACTAAATGGGATGATGAATCAAGTACTAGGATGTCTCAGGATGTCCCAGGAAGTTAGGATCAATGGTTAGGATCGATGGGTTATTTCACCTACAGTACTTGCTTAGAAATGGGATATGTTTGGGTTATAACCCACTTATCCTAACCTTTTACCTTTTACCAGCACTTCCAACGGGACATCAAAGCACTTGGGTTCTGGGTATATTAACATGCATAACCCCTGAAAATGGACCCCTGGAATAGGAGATTCCTATTGAAAACCACCATTTTTAAGGCCTTCACGCGGTGACCACCGAGGTCTCGAGAAACCCTCGGGCACTGTGGAGAAAGCGTCCAAAGCTGCCGCGCGACGCGAAAATCGCGCCAAGGGACAGAAGATGCTTGATGATTCATGGGTGGTTTGGTGAATTTGACTGGTTGCGGTTGTTGTGGTTATTGTTTTTGTGGTTGTGGTGGTTGGGTGATTCTGGTTGTGACTTTTCCACTGCAGGGTGGGGTGGTTACCCAATATATACAGATGGGGTCCATGGGACTGGCATATCTATCTAGCGTACTGATTTATCACAAAAATCAACCAAATGTACACCGTATTGAAAGTAGATGGCGATCGGCGATCGCCACTCCCAAAAGATGGCGAATTGTAAGGACCCATCATAAAGCAATTACATGGGAGTTGCACCATCTGCTTTTGAGGTGGGATAACATTTGGATCCTGAAAATGGTGAATGCTTCAGATGATATTCCTTCCCATACCATCCAGGTGTTCTTTACCTACATGAATGGTTGCTTTTTATATAAGTAAATACACAAGGTGGGCCCCTACTAGTTATATAAATGGGTAACTGGGGTTATATCCCCTATAAATGGAGTTATGAGTTATGGGCCCCTAATTACAACTCATTTTGCTGGTTTTTGGGCCCACCTTGTACCAGTTTGGAGAACTTCCAGCCTTCACACTTTGGTTCCGTGGGTTTTCTTAAGGACCCGTCCCGGTCACACTGGTGGCACTGGTGCCCCCCGCAAAGACGGCGCCGGAAACAAAGCGGGTCTCCCATCACCAGTGGGTCCTACCCAGCAAGGACAACAAGGCCTTGGATGGGTTACAAACACCAGGTAAGAACCCAAAATCCAGATATTTTTTCAGAATCTGTTACAGGGATTCCTATGAATCAACCAGTAAAATGGAAAACAACTCACACACCAACTCGGGTTTTCCCTCGTAACTGATGACTTTTGGGGGACAAATGTGTTCCATTCCCAAAAAATGAATCGTTCCTTACACGTTCCTTACATTTGTTTAAGTTTAGTTGGTGATTTTTTACGGATTGGGATCTCATGGGATTCAAATCATCATTTTTCATCACCATTTCAGGGAATTTTGTTTTTATAGAGAAAACATTGGAGCAATGAAAAAGGGGCCCGTGGTTGTTTAGGGTAAAATGGGGGTTTATACTACTCAGTTATATGGGGATTATAGTAAACCATTGTAAGGAGCCCTTTTAAACAATCGGTATAAAGGAAAGTCAGGCCGTGTTTTTTTTCGTGGCTCAAATGAGGTCTGCATAAAGGCGCCTCGACTTTGTCAAATGGCATCGATTCTTTTGACAGGAATCCCGACAAAAACCCATGCCGCAATCCATGGGACTGGTATATTTACCTGCTAATTTACCATACATATTCAACCATTCATGTAGGTAGATACACCATAGGTAGATACACCATACGTGGATGGTATGGGGTAATATACTTTCTTGCAAAAAAAAGTGGATATTTTGAGGACCCTACCCCTGCTATACAGGTTCAAACCCTTCCATTGGAGGGTCCAAGATCCTTAGGGTAGATGAAATGTGGGATTCATTCCACCGGGCATTTGCAAACCTGCCTAATCTGTTGATTTGTGTTTCGCTATTGGATTGCATCGTGGGTGCCGGACTCCTGGACTCGTTTTGACTCTCTGGAAGCCGGGATGTCTCGGTGTTTAGTTGCTGGGGTTTTTTGGAGGGTATAGATAACTTAAGAAATTGTCCCGGAAGAAGATATGTGGGTGTTTCCGAAAATAGGGGTAACCCTAAATTATCCATTTTAATAAGGTTTTTCATGATAAACCATCCATTTTGGGGTACCCCTATTTTTGGAAACACCCATGTGTTGCTCATCTTATACATCTTCCAAAGATGTCAAATGTCAGAGGTAACATTTGTGTGATTGTGTCTTCTACATATCTGTTAGATTGATGATTGATGGAAGAATATGTTTGAAGACTAAATGCAAACCATATAACATAAAATTCATATTCAGCATATACATATGTATGTGTCTTGACCATCTTTGATTCTTAAAACGTTGCATCATACCACACATTCCTGGATTACATCTTTTACCCACTCTGCAAAAACCTGTCACTTTTTCTCCATCTTCACACGATTTTCTAGGTTGTGGTTTCAAATATGTTTTATGTTCATCCCTATTATAGGGAAGATGAACCCATTTTTGACGAGCATATTTTTTCAGATGGGTTGGTTGAAGCCACCAACCAGTTTTAACGGTGTTCTCACCCGAAAGTTCATGGGAGCCACCTTTTTCGGGGTGCCAGGTGTTCCTGGTGTTCCTCCAGGTCCTCCAGGTCCTGGTGGATTCGTAGCTCCCGGTCCTGGTGGTGCACCAATGAGCGGTCCACCGATGGTGCCACCACAGGCCCCTGGGCCCCATCCTGGGCCGCCATGTGGCATGTATGGTCCAGCCCAAATGATGCCAAATGGACAGATGCAACCTGCAACCTGGCGAACTAAAGAGAAACAAAAAACTTGGGCAAGTGGTGGTAAAGCACTAAATATCAGCAAGACTTTCTTGAAAAGGGTCAATCAGATTAAAAGTGTTTGGGGAAAAGCAGCTTTTACCAGTTAAGTTAAGAATAGCAAGTTGTTGTTTTTTTTTTGGGGCCGCTTTCCCTGGAAAAAACCAACAAAAAATCAAAACGAGTTTGTGTTGTTGGAAGTTGCGGAGATCCAATTCAGACTCGTTTTGGAAGAAGAATGTCGGGAAACATCAGGAAGTTGAGAGTAGTTTTGATTACACTCCAGGGAATTAACATATCCCACCTTGGGAAAAGGAAAATCATCTTCAAAATGCCATTTTTGGGGGGATATGTTAGTTCCCTGGAGGGTAATATGCTTGAACAAGGACATGTCTATCTGAGACATGTTTATAAAAACAAAACTGGGCTGGAAGACTACTTGCAAGTTCAACAAATTATAATGTTTTTGACGTTGAATGCTATGTCCAACCCACCCATGACTTGTCGTTTTTGCAGAAGTGGAAGGGCAAAGGTTTATAGGAATCCCCGATCCTAAACATGAAATCCTGTTGGTCACTGGCATCCACACCCTCCCACCCAATTATGTACATTTAGAGCAAGTTAGGTGAACATCTTCAGTCGGTAGCAGCTCAGAACATATCACATGTAGGGTCAGCTTCTTTAAAATCCACCATGGTCTTTTGGGAGTGTTGGAGCTAATTCAACTCAATTCCTATTTGTGTATCATTGTCATAGTGAAGTTTCACTTTTCATCGCCTTTTTTTTCAATTTGGATTCCTTCTGGAAAAAAAACCGCAACATTACACTTTTTTGGAGGGTCAGTGATTCCTAAATTTGGGGGAATCGGGAGATCTCGTTTAGTCACTTTGAGCAACTTGCATGTGTTTTACTTTGTTTATTGTTTCCCTTACTCCTGTTGAGAGTCATGTTTTTCTAGTAGAATGTCGCTTTTCAATGTTTTGTAAAACTACCCGGATTCATGTGATTGGTATATTTTACCTACTATTTTTTACCGTAACAAATCAACACTGGATGGATCGGTAAATGTACCGTTTGGGCACACATGTGACGAGTCTTCAAAAGTAGTGGTTCACTTTCCTTGTCATGGCTGCCTTCAAATCATTGTGTGGATGTGTGTTTTCCTTTTGTTTTAGAGGCGTCACGCAGCTAAATTCTTCAAATCCCATAGGTAGCGCTAGCAAAACCGCTAGGTTTGGCGCTAGTGTTTTTGACAAAGAGTTAATAAAGGACAGCATTTAGTGTTGCGTTAGTGTGCAAGGTTTGTATGCAGCAGGCTGCTACTCCTGNCCGTCATGTGTCTATGATTCCTAAACTCAACCTGAATTGGTCGGGTAGTTTTGGGGGAATAAATCCTTACATCAAACCACCAAGACGTGGGATGGATGAGTAGCATGGCAGCACGGTTTCATGGATCCGTCATGGACTATGTTTTCCCGAAACACTGGTTTACAGTAGATACTGAAGGTTGATAAAGGTCCCTTAGTAACATAGTGATGATGTCATTGTCCCACTGCAAGCTGGGCCAAAAGTCACCAGTTGAAAAAATGGAGTCATATATACGCGTAGTGTAGTAGGGTCATATAACCCCATGAAAATCAAACCATTTTATATAGGGATTGTTACAGTTGATGGACAAAATCCTGCACCAGTTGATAGGTAGTTCATCCCATCATTTACAGATTTTACAGGGATTTATGCATCCCAAGTGGTGCAGGATTTCTTCCATCAACAGTAGGTCAAGCATTACTAGTTGGGCCATTTTCAGGTTTCATGTTGAACTTTGGGATGGTAATCAAACCATTTTATATAGGGATTGTTCTTTCACCCCCCATTTTTCGACTGTTTTTTGGGGCCAAAAACTAAGTCTTGTGTGAAACAGCAGGCCCCCTGAAGTTCATGTCTCAAAACTGGTCTCAACGATGATTCCCTACAGGTAGCAGTGGGTCAAACGTGGCATGCGGTACCTACCTGGGGTCATAGGCAACCGACTGGTCCCACGGGACCGCATCCACATCCGCATCCACAGGGAGTTACTTAGATTCAACTTGGGGGGAGGTAGTAAACAGGTGACCACGGAAGATAACACCTGATGATATTGGATATGACTTGGTGATATTTATGACTATGGCAATATGGTTGGTCACTTTTTACTGAGAGATTTGAAACAACTTGGTGATGTACGTTTTTTTTAACCATGGTCAAGACCATCAAACCACCATTAGGGAGAGTATTTTTGGAACTTGTTCGAAGCATCTTAGGCAATCCAAAGCGTGGAGGGTTACACCTGATTTTTTGGGGGGGAGGGCTATCTAGATGGTGGTTTTACTTTTGATTGAATCATTTACCCTGAATGTACCGGAAATGATCCCAATTGACCAGCATACAGTATTCTTGTTCAAAGGTGTCTGAACCACAAGCTTAGGTTTGATTGTAGCCGTTGTTTTTTTTCGGAGCCCTTGTTATCCAAGCAGGATTTCATGAAATGTCAATTGCTGGGTGGTGTTTTTGGGTGATGGCTTAGGAACTAATTCCTTTGTGGCCTGGTGCCTTGCTTTTTACAAAAGTTTCTTTTGTTAGGACTTTTATCATGAAAAATAGGGACAATATATTTCACTATATAACTAGGTGGTGGTTCAAATATTTTTTATTTCCACCCCTACCTGGGGAAGATTCCCATTTTGACTAATATTTTTCAAAGGGGTTGAAACCACCAACCAGATAATTATTTGTATCTGAATCTATATACCAGTCATATATCAAATCACCATTTCTCATTTCTCTCCACGTATGGAATAGTTGCCTTCACACATTGAAACCATTCTTCCAGTCACATTTTCGAGAAAGTCTGAGTTAGGTGAACCGAAGCTTTAATTTTCGCCTGGAAGTGTTTGGATTCTTACAACATGGGCCCCCTACCAGTTTACTAATGAGGGTTATAACCCACCGAAAAATGAGCCATGCAATTTTTATGGGCAATCATTTCATCCCATGTATAACTGATTCTTGGGGACATCCTGTTTAAAAAAACTTGGTGGTGGCAGTGGTTTCCAATATGTTTTATTTTCACCCCGAAAATTGTGGAAATGATCCAATTTGACAAACATTTTTCAAAGGGGTTGGTTCAACCACCAACTAGAAAACATGCCATTTTTGGGGAACATCACTTTTTAATCAGCTGATGTACAACTCCATTTTGGGGATCTCACCTTTTTGGGGACATTCATCCCATGTATCTGGGCACATCTTTGATTAGCCTTATTCCCTTAGCTCCTTTGAGTTTAGTGGGATTTTGCATATCATATAACCCACTAAAAGTTTAACTTTTAGCAGGGTTTTCCCTAAGGGTTGCCATGGTATAACTGAAATAAACATCCCATGTTTTTTCGTTACCTGAATCTTTTTGGGGATGGATGCCTATGTGATCCTTCCAAAAGGTTGTTTTGGTGACCTTTCGAGGGGTTTCCTTTGGCATTTGGGAAGGTCACAACTGGAAAGGTCAAGCACCTGGATTTCTCATGAAGGTGCCCAAAAGGTGTGCCCCAAAAACCAGTTGTTAAGTAGGGTGAAATAACTCCATTTATAGGGCTTATAACTCCATTTATAGGGGCTTATAATGGTTATAACTCCATTTGTAAGGATTCTGACTCCATTTATAGAGGTTGTAACTCCATTCATAAATAGTAGGGGCCCGCCTTGTTGTCACTACACTGCGCCTCCAGGGCATGGTAGCACCACAAGCAATGAATGCGAACTTTGTAGATGCTTCACAACGAATGCCACAAGGTGCAGCAGAGTCGTAAATCGGCCAACAGCTTGTTGCCCATGACGCATCCATGGGACGAACGGTATATTTACCCACTAATTTACCATAGAAATCAACCACTCATGTGGGGGAAATATACAATATACATATACTGTAGGTAGTATGGGTTGGTGTGTGGTTTTACAATTACTCAGCCAAATCCAGGCTATAGCAAGCTAAATGCTAAACCTCTAGGGATTCCATGCATATTCAGGGAAGGAAAAACATGTTACTCAAGTTGTTTGTGAAACGGCTGAAAATTTCATTCCAACAAATCTCCAACAGGACCCACTGAACGGACCCCGAATAACCTGAGTATCTAATAACTCTAGCAAATTGCTTAGGGGTCCGCTGGGATTCGGTCCCATTCAATTTGTCATGGATTCATTCAGCTCCAAAATGGTGTTTTTTTTAAGTTCATGACTTGGTGATAGTACCAAAAAAAACGGATCTTCTATACTCATACCATCCATGGGACCGGTATATTTACCTACATGAATGGGTATTTTTTATGGTCAATTAGTAGTATAAATATAGTCTACCATATATGGATCCTCCGGGATAGCTATGATTGCTCACTTTTTACTGAGATTTGTTTACTTGGTGATTTTGTACGGATTGTAGCATGGGATTCATCACCATTTTGTTGCACCACCATTTGGGTTAGTTTTCCAACGTGTTTTTTTTTAGTAAGAAACATTGTTGACGAACCGTGTGCGGTTCGAGTAACCTAGTATGGATTTTGGCTCCAAACTTGGAAAAATAAAATTCATACGGAATCCATGCGAACCATCTTTCCCAAACGCAGGTAGCATTGTTGGCTTCCAAGCCACATATTCTAGGGGGTGTCTCAAACATTTTCTATGTTCGTCCTGATCCTTGGGGGTGCATGATCCAATTTGACGAGCATATTTGTTCAGATGGGTTGGTTCAACCACCAACTAGTAATGATTGAAGTTCTAAATCCCGAAAAAAAATCTGCAAACAAATACCTCGAATGTACACAGAAAAAGGATCAGTGTATGGTATATCACCTACATTTAGTTTATTTTCATTAGACAATGTAGGCGAATGTACCATAAACAAATGCATCCTATAGAGTATGATTGTACCTGGCAATTCCTTGTGACTTTTTTATGGGGTGATCAAGAAACCCTTTCAAAGGTTGGAAAGGTGACGAAACCAAGGATCTGGGATAAGGTCGTGGCTGGGACGGCCACCAGTTGTAAATGGAGTGACTTCACCCTTATCAATGGCCAAAACTAAATGGGGTAACTGCGGTTATAACTACCCTACTTACAACCCTATACTTACAGGGGCGAATATATAATAAACTCCATTTATGACTGGTGACGGAGTCCACCCTGGTGTGAATCATTTCCTAGGTGGTGGCAACTCAAACATTTTTTATGTTCAACCCTATTTGGGGAAGATGAAACCATTTTGAGGAGCATATTTTCTCAGATGAATTGAAACCACCAACTAGTTTCAAACGCTCGCGTTTGGAGGCTATATGATGCCCATGGTAGGCAGTGGTATTCCTAGTCGCCCTGCCACCTTTGCTGGTATGGCCTTGGATGATTTGTAACTTGGACCATCTTGGACCATCAACGTTTCGCTCTCCCTAGGAGGTGGACCCCACGATTTACTGGTTGTATATATATAGGGTGAAATTTTCCTAGAGATGGCTGAAAATAGATGGGTGTTTCCGTAAATGGTGGTACCCCTAAATCATCCCATTTTAGTAGGGTTTTCCATTATAAACCATCCATTTTTGGGTACCCCTATTTTCGGAAACACCCAGATGGGGTTTGTTTGGGGTCTGAACATTTCACCCCTATTTCACTGGAGTTATTTCGGGTGTTTCCATCCTTAAAGCTGGATTTTGACACCGGCCCACCAGTGGTTGACATCATGACAAGATTTTCAACGAAGCTTGTGAGGGGTCGGAGTCAAACATGATTTTCTAAAAAGGTCCATGGTAGTTTCTGTAGTAGTAACTCAACACTGGGGGAGTCAAGAATTCCAAGAAGAGTACTTCAACAAAATATTCAACATGGTGGTTACAAGATGGGCCCATACAATGCTTAGAAATGGAGTTATGGGGGCCCATATAAGTAGGCTTATTTCACCCCAATTACCTATTTAGAATGCCAGTTATAGAGGTGAAGTTCATATCCATTCATATCCATTCATAACTGGTAGGGTCCGTCCACCTTGTATGATGCATTCTTCAACTTAATCCAAACATCATAATCCCAGGGGCAGCTTGGATTCCTTGTATAGATGTGTTTTGCTGCCCATTTTTTTTTCAGTGGCTTATGATCTTGCAGGTAGGCTTGCATTTCGCATAGGAACCATTTTTTTTCAAGTGATAGTGATTTCAAGTTCTGCTTCTATGCCACTTGGCATGCTCTGGAAATCTGGGTCCTTTGTCCTTTGTTTAGTTGGTGATTTTTTACCGACTGTACCGTGCGAAATAGGAATATTTGTTGATTTTTTGCAAGCAATCTTAAGCAAATCTACGTCATACTTTTTGGTGCCTTTTTTTGTATCATTGTCTATGCGCCTGGCTGCAGAAAGGACATGCTAGTAGTTGATCATAACTATCCTGCTATTCAACTGCAGCATCCCAACTGTTTTTGTTGGCCGTTTTTTGTCCATCAGTACCGTAGTACCCTACTGGTGTCAAAGATGTGTTCATGTTTAGCAAAATCCTTGGGAAAATGATCCGATTTATTCAAATTTGACTTTGTAAAAGGTGTGGAAACCACCAAGAGTAGTACACTTTGATTCAATCCGACAGAGTTTATGTATGGTATTTATATTTACCTACATGAAAGCCTGAAATTTATGCTTTCCATGTAGGTTCCAATTATATCAGTCCCATGGATCTTCACATGGGCCTATATGTGGTTGACTTGACTTCGGAAAGGCCGAGTTTTCGTTTTAAACCTTCAGGTATCATCGACAGAGCGATCGACAAGATGCTTGTTGAAAGTCTACTTCTGGGTGGTGACAACTCAAATATGTTTTATTTTCAGCCCTATTTGGGGAAGACGAACCCATTTTGACGAGCATATTTTTCAAATGAGTTGAAACCACCAACTAGATTTGCCTTTTTTTAGAATTTGTTCGCTGTACAGTATATTTACTTACATTCACAATCAACCAAATGTAAGGAACTATAATTTCTATGACGATATTCAAATTATACTTAACATCTTGTATAGATGGGATGGGTTGTTTTGTTGAAGTTGATTTGTTTACTGAAATTCTACCATGTTAAAATAATCATGGACCAATAAAGCAGAATGCGGGGAATATGTATTGGTTCTTTTCAATCAAAAAACAAATCTACGTTTTTGGGTATTACACCCTCGAAAACTAACATGTCCCCGAACAAGGAGTCATTGCAAAAGGAAAGGATCCTCTTCCAACCACTATTTCTCACAGGATATTCGTTAGTTTTCGAGGGAATCTCGCTGTGCTCATTTTTCTCATTCCAACTTTCAGCTTCAAAATCCATTCTTCGACCGGAATTTTGCGCCTGAAAAGACTAGAGTCCGAGTTTCTCCAAGAGAAACTTGCGGGAAAGATCTACCGAAAACAGGGATAGGATAGAACCTCCTACCATGGGAACCCACAACCTTCATTTATAGAGGTTATAACCCATATATTGGGGGCTTAAAACCTTCATTTTTCATGGTTTTGGGGTCCAATGGTAAAATATATTTAGGACAAAAACAACATTCCAGCAAGAAGGGGCAGGAACCTCCAATGATTTCACACGACACTATGACGAAACAAAACCCACTGCTTGATAGTGGTGCTTAAAGGAAATCTGCTTAAGGAAAACCAGTGGAGATTGGTAGGTGAAATCTACCACTCTTGGCAACAGGTTTTGATATGGGTGTTTCCAAAAATAGGGGTACCCCAAAATGGATGGTTTATAATGGAAAACCCTATTAAAATGGATGATTTGGGGGTACCACTATTTTCGGAAACATCCGTATGGTCGCTACATTCCAGGTGCTGGTCGCCAAATTCCTTTCACCATCAACTATACATAAAATTCACTGATTTTTCTCTCAGGATGGCTTTGCCAGTCCCGAACGAGGGCCCCACCGTGGCGAGCCCATCTCTCCCAACCAATTCCGAGTTCCTTGGTGCCAAAACCTTGGAAAAGAGGTTGGAGGTGGTAGGTCCGGACACCTTTTTTGGGGTGTCAACAGAGATGGGGTTTCGATCCCCAGAAATCTACTCCCCTGAAAACTAAAAAAAATTATCCTGAAAATCGAAGAAGTTGGAAGATGTAGGCACCCTACTGAAATGGTCACCACTTTTTCAGGGGACGGATTCGTTAGTTTTTAGGGGCAAAAACTTTGAATCAGAAGGGCCCAAAAACCTCACTCAGTTATGGCTGGCTCAGTAGGGGTCCTACAACTCCACTGTGGGTTTAGGGGTGAAATTTCACCCAAGTAAAACCCCATTTATTTGTGGGCCATTTATACTGGCCCCAAAAGTACCATTTCTTTGTGGCAATGCCGAGCCGAAGTGGAACATGATGATAAATTCCACCAAAAAAAAGTGTTGTTTGACTGATTGACGCTGGTTTACTTGTATTGTTGTATACCACCTGGGAAGTAGTTGGCTAGCCGCTCCCATGTATTGGTTTATCATAGCCCCCTTACTAAGCCACCTTTTGGAAGTGGCTAGCCATCTACTTTCACTACGGTGTAATTATTTCGTGGGTCCAAATACCTTGTGAGAAGCTACAATATGATTTGGAAAGTGCCCTGGTGCTTTTTGCTGAGTCTGTTTGACCCCAAGACAAAATCTGTGACTTGCAATTCCAGGAGAATTTGAAAAAGAGCGCTACGTCAGTTTAACACACAAACAAATACCGAAAAACACCACAGCAGACAGGTATTTTCGACCTTGTTTTGTTAAAACGTGGATAAATTTTGAGTCCAGAAAAAAACAGCAAGTGGTTGGTACGTTTACTTCGTCAATATGTATCCAATGTGGCCTGGATCTTTAGTTGACTTGACTGTATCAAAATAGAAGCAATAGACAGAAATTCAGATGAACCAAGAAAACCCTTTGGAAGTGGGTTTGGAAGAGCGAACTCTCCTTCAAGTCTTTTGGGGCTTGTCACACCCCAAATGACATGCAATTTCATTCCAACCCAAAGAAATCAATTTCGCCAAGATGCAATCGTGGCACACATTACTTGAAGATATTCTTGGGACTTGTCCCCCTAAACAAACATGCACATTGTAAGTAGATGCAACTTTGGGTATTCATGTGAGCGCCATGTTGGCTGAAAAACCCAGTGAAAAGAATGTTGACTCACACAAACACCTCTAAAACCTTGAAATACACCCCTGAATATCTGAAGTTTGAGAACGTGTTTAACCTGATTTCTGTTCAAAACTAGGGCAAAATAATCAATTATCCTGCGCAAGACAAAGACAAAAACAAAAACTTTCTTGAAAGCAAGCAAGCAATAAGCAACGAGCCCAACAACTAAGCAAGCGTTTGTTGGCGGCTCCGGATGTAGGGTATTTTTTCATGGGAGATTCCTGGAGGTTCTTATAGAGTTACTGTAGCCCAAATCCTGGTTTTTTAGGGTAGGAAAAATGAAATTTGGACAAGGACCCATTTATGTATATAGTATTTTTTCTATTTTATACGTTTTTTTCAAAGGTGACATGCCAAGAATTTATTGGAGGATTTGCTGGCCGATTTTGATGGCTTTTGCCATGACTTTTTCGGTCAGAAGAGTTCTAAGGATTGGGGCGGACAAGAAGATTTTCTCACCCATTTGATGCGGTGAGTCTCGTTTGTGAAACGATTTCCACGACCCGGATCCCACCAGCAGCAACCGATGGTCGCACAGGGGTTTTGGCACCGGGAAAAGTAATGTGTTCCGATCGCAGGGAGCTTTGGGCAAAGGTGAAACAATTGAAATACGATTTTGTTACATAAGTATCCCTAAGAATCAATCGTCTCATTCACCGATGATGGGAAACAGGTGTTTAATCACCTCCGAAACGGATAGTATTTTAGGTTGAATGAAACCATTCTGAGAAGGCGATTGGGTCCCTCGGGTATACCACTGCAACATCTATGGAAAGATACCTGACATATCTGATATACCAATATATGGTACCTGTTTTCTATGTACTGATTGTATTGATGGGTAGGTTTGGATAGACCTTGGACATCCCAAGGGACAAAGAATGATTTCATTTGCTGAAAGTGATGCAGACTCACTGTCGCTCATGCAGTGAATTCTTGGAGGATCATCCCAGTTAGTAAGTGGATAATAACCATGGTTAGTAAGTCCCCTAAGTAGGGTTGTTCCCCTTCCAAATGGCCTGAATGGCTTATTGAGGTTACTAACCAGTTACTAACTGGGATGATCCTCCAAGTTGTCATATCATGCTTGAAGAGATATCCACATCCACATTGTCACCATCATCACCAACATGAATGTTATGGTGATTGTTATCATTGGCGTCCGCATAATCACCATCATTATCATCATCATCATCAACATCATCATCATCATCATCATCATCATCATCATCATCATCATCATCATCATCATCATCATCATCATCATCATCATCTGTGTGATCATGTTCAAAGTCATGATTGTCCTCATGTTTATCATCGTTTAGATAGAGTCGTGACTTCCAACTTAAATCCTTTGAGAAAGGATCACGTTTTCACCATCCTTTTTCAAAGGTTTCCGCAGCAGGAGCGACACAGAACCCATGAAGGTTAATTCTACCTTGAGATGTGAAACCTCACCCAGGATGCTGGCTTGTGACCACCAGGATGCCACATTTTGATATTAGAGATATTGATGTTGCCACAATTGCATCCTGGGAGAGGTGCTAGCAATGCAAGCGATTTCCCGCAACAACTATGTCAATTCAAAACAACTCCTTTTCGCAGTGGGTCCCAAAACCCTGGTACATGTTGCGACACATATAAGGGAGTATACTACCCATGTTATATATAGGGTAACTATTATAAGCCATTATTTTTGGATCCCTATGAACCCATCAGTAACTGATGGGAACATCGAATTTCAAGCTTTTGAACGTTGCGGTTACATCACATGTAGCCCATCGAAGCTCCCTGTGTGAGCCGCCAAAACTGCGGTGTTGCCGCGGTTTTTTCGCTACTGTAATGGTCCGATGATATGATGCCTCAAACCCCCCATGGATGCATAAATGGAGAGTCGGATAAGAATCTAGATGGTGGTTTCAAATATTTTTTATTTCCATCCCTACCTGGGGATGATTTCCAATTTGACTAATATTTTTTCAGATGGGTTGAAACCACCAACCAGTTATGTTTGTAGTTTGTGTGAAGTTAACAAGGGCCACGTGGTTGTTTTTGTGTGGCTCCTTTGTTTGAGAGTGAACATTTACAAAAAATTGGTATCCTTCTATCATGATCCCATGAATTTCACCAATCTGGATTTCATGTAATGGGACAAGACTATAGGATCAATTTATAGGAATTTACATGAATTCATGTAGTCGATTTGTGTGGTAGATGTAGGTACATACCTATAGACTGTAGATATACCATAGATTGATCCTATGCAAAGTTTTGTTTTCATTTTCCTGGATCAAAATGCATTCCTGTTGGCCTCTCTATACTGGTTGTTCAATAGGGATCCTTACGTCATGGTTTTGTTGCAGTCGAAAAAAAATAACTGGATAGAATTTCATCCCCGACATATACCCTAAACAACAAAACGGGGCCCTTTTTTCATGGCTCAATACATCTTACCCTTTGAGTCGGGGCAAAGTGCCTGGCTGCCTTTCTCCCATCCCATGGATTCCATGAAAGGTATGTATGTCACAGGCGGGAAACTGTAATCAAACCCATTCGATTTAGGGGTACTTCCGAAAAAGTTGAGAAATCACTTTAAAAGAAACACCTACATTGGGTAAACATTTATGTTATAGGTATTTGCTTTTGTATATTTACATTCATTTATAGTTATAACCATTGCCAGCTGGCTGTTGTTTCTTGCATGACCGGTCCACACCGTGTGTTTACCGGTCCGGAAGGGGGAAGATATGTTGGATCTTCGCTTAACACTCGCCCCACCGGTCCGGCCGAGTGTTTTTCACAACCGGTCCGGAGGTGGATATAGCGGTCATAGCGAAACAGATGATGGGCAAGGTCCGTTGTTTGAAGTTGCTGCAGATGAAGGCCACCAGGCTACCCATGTTTTATATGTAAAACACCATCCATGTATGGATATGTATGGTATATATCTACATGAACGGTTGATTTTTTTAATATGGTAAATGTAGTTAAATATACCATTCATGTCATGGATGGTATGGGGTTGGTTTACAAACCACCATGATTTTCTAGTAAGGTAAGGGTTTGATCATTATCCAAAAGGAATTTCACCATTTTCAAGATCTTTGGCAACGAGTCCCAGGTTTTTTCTTTATGAAAAAATACGGTTTGAACCCCAAGGAGTTGACCTGAACACCATTTGTTTCTATGGGTGAAAATCTTCCAACAAATTTTGGGCCCCACTTGGATGTCCCAGGAAATTAGTAAATGGTTAGTAAATGGGTTGTAACCTACTTCTAAAGGGGATATATTGAGATTAAAACCCACTGATCCTAACCTTTTACAAACTTGCAAGAACATGCAAGCATTTGGGTTCTAGGTATATATGCGTACTTCCAAGGGATACAAATCCCTTTGTTTTTGTGGTTATGATTCTGATTGAAGATGAATTCTGGTCCAATTCTCGTGTCAGAGGACGTGAGGATGTTGACCCCCTCCGATAAAAAGTACAATCTTCGTAGAGGAATGAACTCTTACACCCCAGAAGTATTTTTCATAGCCCCTGAAAAGTAAGTTACTATACCACAAGGGAAGTAGTCTTGCCACCATCAATTTGCAGGGGCTATAGCTCTTAAACTTCACGAGTGTCGTTTTTTTTTCGTTGTTTTTTACCTGTATTTTAGCCACAAGATACACCCGAAAAAAAGGAGTCACATCCATTGGTTCTCCCATCATCTCGAACGTGGAAAAAAGGAGTCCGTTTCACCAAGTGATTCTCTTGATTCTCGCGCAGGGTTGAGAATCTTGTCATAAAAGCATGTGGGAAGAGAACAAAGTACCATGTGTCTAGAGACTTTATATATACATATATGATATATATATAGATGCATATTTATGTATGCATCTATTACATACAACATCATGTGTTTTAATATATTTATCTAACATGTACGTGCAGTATACATATATAAATAATGTAAATCTATATAATTTATATATATATATACAGTATGCAATTTCTTTGTACACATTATATGTATGATTCCTGTAACCTTGCACATACAATTGGCAGATTTGACCTTTGAGCAAATTGAACTCCGTGGACACCTCTCAATGTGGAAGTCTTCCTCACCTGGGATTTGTTTAGTTGGTGATTTTCTACGGATTCGGGTGGGAAATCACCATTTTTCACCACCATTTCAAGGAATATCTTTCCATTTTGCTCCCATCCAACCAACTGTAACAAGCAAATCCAAGTTAGTAATACTGCTAGAATTCGTTTTAGGGTTCCCTACGATCCCCAGCAAATCTCATTAAACCAGCAAAAACATCGTTTCATTTCACCTATACGCTGTGCGTTTCGTGATGAGCACCGGTTTCCGGCAGGTTTCGAATTTCATGGAAAAGTCCCTGTGATTTGTGTAAGCAAAAACCCATGTTACCCCTTCAAAAACCGAAAATGCCTTGGTTTGAGTTTTTCCTATTTAAACATTAAACACCTAGCTTTATTTTTCCTTAATGTAAAGATTAAACAGTAAACCAGTTTCCCTGCGTTTTCATGTTTCATGAATGTTTGACATTTTTCTCAACCCAGTGATTTCTCGGACAAAGTGGAGCTTCGCCCCGGAGAGAGATCATGATCCGGTTGATCCCCGGTCCAGGGGTCCACAGCGTTTGATAGTACGTCTACTACGGATGTCTATGGAAGTTCGTAACTAGTTTCCATCAAAAATTGAATGGGACCTTACCAACGGGGCCCTAAGAAGGTTACTAGACCTACTAAATACCCCAGGTTTTAGGGGTTCGTTCAGGGGGTCCTGTTGGAGATTTCTTGGATAGTTTGTAGGTTGGTTTATAACCTATTTAGGGGTCTTACAATATACCTAGTTGTACAGGGGTTATAATCCAGTTATTAAGTGCCATGGACATCCTGCAAACAGCACAACCGGGCTATAGTTTAGTAGTTGACGGAAGAAAGCCTGCTACAAGGTAAGCCCCAAAAACCAGTTTTGATTAGGGTTATAACTTATAACTATAGCTTCTACACATGGCCAAACATCCATGGGTAACTGGGGTGAAATTACCTTATTTATAGGAGCCCCATAACTCCATTTATAACTTGAGGGTAAACAAAACCCTGGTGAACAAAGTGGGTAGATAGTCTTTTCGTACGTATCAAGGGAACGTGTTTTTAACTAACCTTCACGAACTCCACCGTTACAGTGATTTTAGGCGGAGGCCCAAATACATCAAATTGTAACATTATTTGATTTACACCTCCAAAACTAACGTGAAGACGGTAAAAACCAACCATTTGAAGATGTATCTCTTATTAAATATCGTGATTTTCCATTGCCAGCGTTGGTTCCCCTTGATTCGTTTTTAAAGCATCCCAAAGTTTGTCCCTCAATTTCATCCACACAATTTGTGATCCCAGAACCTTCTGTAAGGTTTTTAGACGTTTCATTCCACCTTGCATAGGGAATCCTTGCAATGGATATATAAGCCCTTAATATTGGCTTGATGAGTTTATCTCCCCCCCCTTTATGGAAACAATATCTTCATTTCAGGAAGATAGGGATTGCTTGTAAGATCATCCCAGGATTTGTAACATAGTTAGCAACTATTGGTTAGATCGTTGTCGTCCCTAAGACCTGGGGCAACATTCCCTTTCCAAATGGCCTTCATGGTTTATGAATGGGGGTTACTAACTACTTACTAACTGGGATGGCCAGTCCCATCTTTTTTGTATCCTAAGAACAACATCTCTTGAACCTAGGGAAAAAAACATATACATCATGCATGTCATTCTGGACATTTGGTTAGATATAGTCTTACCAGGACATGGTTTTGATTCGATGTTGCTATGCATTCCCTTTATTTTTGCTTGATCATTTGTCTAGATGCTTCTCTCGAATGTGTGTGTGAGAGTACTCAGCTGGGATTGTTGTCGGAGTTGATGTTTATATGTCAACCACTATGAGCTGTATATCAACGTTTGCGATTGAGTAGTTGAAATCAACCTCTTCAATATTTGGAAGTGGGATTCTTTCAAACTCACTGATTTTTCCAATCATTCTTTTTCATTTGATAAAATAAAAAGTACCAACTCAAAGATCCAGGCGTTATGATGCTTTATGCTGGCGACTCCTGAAAAAAATGACTGATAATGGAACCAACCATATTCACCACCAATTGGACCCTTGGACCGCCACCGTCACGCAGCACGCCGGAAGAAACAACAACGCGTGGCCACAGCGAACAAAAAAAAAACAACGTGTTCGCCGCGGATGGTCGCGGATGGTACAAGGTGGGCCCCTACCACTTATAATGGGGTTATAACTCCGTAATTTATAGGGGTTATAACCCCCCATTTACCCATTTATAAGACCATCTACATAATCTATAACGGCTATACCTCCATTTATAGCGACTAGTAGTAGGCGAGCGTTGCTGGGAGTGGATTCATTAGTTGGTGATTTTTGATGGATTGGGATGAGATTGGGATGAAAAATCACCATCTTTGACCACAATTTGGGAGAATATGTTTGGTTCACTTCTTCCAAGCATCTAGAAAACAATATCCTGGGAAACATATAATTGTTCACCAACCTTCGGACTGCTCTGAGCCTCCCGGGCAACTACCAACCTGGATTTCCCTCAAAAAAAAGGGGATTTCCCTCCCCAAAAAGTTACCACTACTTTTTCCAAGCACCATGGCATTTCGGAAATCCAAGCTGCCGGGAAGTATCACCAAATAGCATTCGTCAGCTAACAGGATCGCTTCCTGAAACCAATTTTAGAGTAATCCTAACTGGCCGGTCAGTCTAGGGAACAAAAACAATGGAAGTTAGTAACTGGTTAGTATTTTGATTAATGACTTACAACCTATCTAGGGGGCTTATAAACCTACAGACGTAGGGATATTATGGGGATTAGAATCCAACGACTAATTACCATGGACATCCCAGTGCTTCGCAGGGAATGGATTTAGAAGTCGACCTGAATATGCCCTTATATGTTGGGTAGTCCCCTTTGCCAGACAAGCATCAGTTGTTTTGTCATACCAATTCTCCTTTAACGACTGACCATTGCTGGGTTTCGGGGTATAACCCAATTTTTATGCTCATGCCTACTTGGTGGCTTATGACATATTAGTAACAAAAACTATAATATGATTCACCCCTGATAGGTGGTTGATAAGTTGGGTTTTTTCACCCAACTTAGTGTCTTCCAATCCCTAGTCTTCCAGTCACACCGAAACTGAGGTTTGGTCGACTTTTGGGTAGGTTGATTTTTGGGGGCATACCGTCATACCTCCAAACAAGTTTGATGTTTGGAAGCCTAGGGTAGGTACCAACTTGGCCACGTTGTGTACGTTTTTCTGTAAGGCGACACGTGTCGCACATGTGGAAGAGGAGAATGGCCAGTTGGGAGCCAAAGTTTTGTCGGAAGGATGTTGATGAAGTCCAGTTGAGGTTATATGGGGGGTTCCTAAAATGGTGGTACCCAACAGCCATGGGTTTTCCTCCTAAAAATGATCATTTTGGGGTGTTTTGGGGTACCACCATTTAAGGAAACACCCATATAGATCCATAAAGTACTTTGTCTCATTAATTTTTATGTTTTACAATCAACAGTATCACATGTATCATGTTGTTGTTTTTTTGAAGCTTGAACATGATGATGGCGTGTGGGATTGTTATGGCAGATCCATGCAAATCCCGATTTTTGTTGGACATTTGTGCTGGGGTCCTCTATTTGTTGTGTTTGGTAATATCTTCGGGATGGAATGGATGCAATGTACTGAGATTTGTTTAAGTTGATTTTTTACTTCTACTGTTGGAAATCACCATTAAACCACAATTTGGGAGCATATTTTTTGTTTTTTCCAAGCATCTTAAGCAAAGCCAAGACTAGTAGATTCTGAGGAGTCGCTACCATTATGGCTATATACTGACATATCCCCCCAAAAAAGTTCCCCAAACTTGGATTTTTCCCAGGATGTTAGGAAGGAAAGGCTGAATTCATAGAAAATCGCATCATAAATTGGGTGAAATAACCCTAATATATATCCCATTTTTTCAAGTAGGTGAAATAAGCCATTTACATACCAACCATATTGTTCCTAACTTCCGTCCCGGCACATCCTCCCCAATCTTCCCCCTCCTCCCGTTGTGTTGATTAGTTCAACTTCTTGGTTGGAAGCTGTTAGATCGTTCACAACAAAACGTTTTAAACAGTTGGTTCATCTGGTGAAGGGAGGGAAAGAAAGGGAGACAGATGATATACCTATCTCTATTTAGATTTATTTATGTGTATATATATATATTTATACACATACCTGAATCTCCAAGGGTGTGAAATTTGTGCACTTTAACCATCAACAACAGACCTATAGGGGCTGAAATTTGACACACTTGAAGGGTCTGTAGGTATATTACATATTTCTACATACGGTATATATTAGCATTGCGATGAGAACAAAGCAACGATGAGGGGGATTGACTACATATACATCAATTTGAACATGTTCTGTTCAAGTCTGTGTGTGTGTGTGTGTTTGCATTCCATCGGATGTACAAAAGGCCTTACCCTTGGACCCCAAAACCATGAAAAATGAAGGTTTTAAACCCCCAATATATGGGTTATAACCTCTAAAAACGAAGGTTGTGGCTTCCCATGGTAGGGTGTTGTTGTTGTTGTTGTTGGCGTCGTCGTTGCTTGGCGACAAGTAGACAAAGGCAGTTCCGCGCGCCAGTCGTGTCCTTGCAGAAGGACGGGTTTTATGGGCGGAAAATGACTCAAATGCAGTGGTAGACCAACAAGCTTAGCCACACAGCGAGGAACAACGGACTCCAAAGGTGGGGTGGTTTAGTAGCTTTAGTAAGTGAAACTGACTTCAAAAATGGCATTATATTGATTTATATTGGGTGGCTGACTATAACGATTCAAGCTTCACTGGGTCATTAGAGGATTTGACAAACCAACAACAACCTGAACTGCCCCCCAACAACCTGAACCACCCCCCCGCAATCATTAGTGAAATCCACTGCAGTTCTGGGTAGAAACCCAATAAGATCTACCAATATCACAATATATACACACTATGTACAGGCCCCAAGAATCCAAACCCATTCGAAGAGTAGGATTGAGGGTTCCAATCCGGAGCCCACCTTGTTTAAACAAAAAGCAATATGTTTCGGGTGGTTGGCGATGTGTGCATGTTGCATGTCAGGACATTCAACGGCACTATGCCCAACGCTTGCAGGAGCATGACGTGATGTGGGCTTTGTGGCGTAAAAGCCTTTCACAAAGATCTGATGTTGGGAAATGGGAGACGTGGATAAAGGTTTCATGGATGAAGGTGTCGTTTGTTGCATGAATTTTGTGAAACGGAAGATTATTTTGCTTGTTGATGATTTTTTACTTGTCGATGGTTCAGAAATCCTGCGTTCACCAGCTGAGGTTGGTAGTTTTATCCCATATGATTTAATTACAGGGTTTGGGATGCATCCCAGGTGGTTAGAGTAATTCAATGATCCCTGTATTAACCATCATTGTCCCATTGTCCCTTAATAATCATCTACTAAGGCCTTCGATTCCTGTGAGTGGCGTTTCATGGGGGTTTGCTGCCCCTAATATGGTCTATCGCTTCAGAAATTTCCAGGTGAAGTTGTTTCCTCCCGAAAGAAAAGAGTTCCCAACCTCGAAAAGCCTGTCTTGGAAGGACCTTCAAACACGAGGCGGTTGGTCCTGGGTTGGTTGGGTGAAACCTACAGGAAGTTGGTTGGGACGTCAAACCTGATGTTACAGGAAGTTGGGTAAACCCCTACAGAAATCACACCAGTTACTCTACTAAGTAGGTTTTGAAGTAGGGCATAAGTTTACTCCCCAGAAAACCAACATGTCCCCTAAAAATCAATGGTTGGAAGATGTATTTCCTATTGAAATAATTCCTTTTCAGGGGACACGTTAGTTTTCGGGGGTGTATTTTACAACAGTTACGGGGGGCGTTCCAATGTTGTAGGATGAATGCCAACTTGGTGTGATTATGTTCCCTTTCAGGTACAGCTCCCTCCCTGCGACTAACATAGCACCTTCCCAAAAGGAAAGAATCTCCCAAGCACCAGTTTTCATTAATTTCAGGGATATATATAGTTATGTATATATATATATATACATTCAACAAAAATCACAAGTGGTAAAACATCTTACCTCCGGAAACCAATCAAAGCTCAATAAACTCAAGTAATGACCCCTAGACCATGAGTATTTGTGTTTTACCATAGCATCAGTACCATGTGGTTTTTTGGTTGGCAACAAGAATGAAAAGTCATTTCCCATACCATCCATGTTTGGCTGGGTGGTGGTTTCAAACATTTTTTATTTTCACCCCGAAAATTGGGGAAATGATCCAAATTGACTAATATTTTTCAGATGGGTTGAAACCACCAACCAGCTGGTATATTTACCTACATTTACATACATTTACCACAAACAATCTACCATTCATGTAGGCATATATACCAGTCCCATGGATCCTGTGGGTTTGGCGTTTGGAAACTCATCAGTGTCCAATTCGACCCATCACTGGGTCGAATTGGAGCACCTTATTGTGGCTGATGGTCGGTTGTATATTTTGTATACACATATACCTAGAACCCAAATGACCTCTATGTTTGAAGGTCAACCCACCAAAATAAGGCCTTTTCTGATCAAAGCAAGGGTCATTTGGGTTCTAGGTATGCAGATATTTTTCAAACTAGATGTTTATCTATTATGCATTATTATGCCAATGTATCTCTGCATTTATATCTTAAGTATATATTGTTTATTTACAACAAAACAGTTCGGGATGCGTGTTCTTAAGACTCAACATCACCTCCAAAAAAACATTCCATGCCAGGTGATTCAAAGTGCCCTTTTCATCCCCTAGTTGGAGGTCACTTAACCCCTTGAAAGGGTCACTTAACCATCCCAAAAAGGTCACTTTGAATCACCAGGTGAACATGTTTCATTATGTTTCATTATTCCTCACAAGGCACCCAAGAGGTCCTTTGAAATACCCTGAAAACTCTTGTTGAAGGCAATCCCCAGTCGGACGTTGGTTGATTTACGTGGTGCTTTCAAATCATTTTCTAGGTGGTGGCAACTCAAAGATTTTTTATTTACACCCCTATTTGGGGAAGATTCCCATTTTGACACATATTTGTTCAAAGGGGTTGAAACCACCAACTAGTTTTTGATGTGTTCAGGGGGGGAAAGATTGCAGAAGATTCGATTGACAATTTTCCAACTGGGTTGATAAATGATAACCACTGCCAATCAACAGATGTTTCTGGCAATATCTACTTGCTACATATCAGTGGTAATAACTGCCGATTAGGTGATATGTTTTATTCAAGCCCACAATTGCTGGAAAAATATGTCTGAAACAATCCCAGTCATCCAATACTTATTTTTTATTTTTATTGTGTGAAATGGATCCAGCCATCCAAACATTGCAAACAAATCTTCACAGAAAGAGCAACAGTTCCCGCGAAATTCAACTGTTCGCACCTAAAAAAAGGCATCCTTAAAAGGAAGCCGGATCGTCTTCCAGTCGCATCAGTTTTCACGGCTTGTTTTTTTTTGTCTATGTTAGTTTCACCCATACCATCCATGTATGGTATATTTACCTATATTTATCATAAGATTCAACCAAATGTAGGTAAATATACCAGTCCCATGGATGCTATGGGTCGGGGGAACCTGAATTTTGAATGATCCAAGTCCAAGGGGAAAAGCGATTCAGAGCCCATGGGGTAGCGATTACACGGAGCTATCCCCCCCAAAAGTTTGGATCAGCACATCTCCGGCCTCCCAAGGTGGGCCATCTTAGCATGCCGATTGTAGACTTATACGGGGGGATCCCTATAAGTATACGGTGAAAAAAAAACGCATTTTTTCCCATTTTTATGTTCGGCCAATTTTATTGGGGCCCCCCAAATAAACCACTCCATGTATACACCATCCGCCAAGATGGCTCACCTTGTAGTTTCAGTGGAAGCTTTCGTGGTACGTCGTGAGGCGGCTTGCGGTCCGTTCCGAAAACCTGTTCCTTCGAGGTGGGACGTGGGGGGAATGGGAGTTGCGGATTGTGTTTGTGTTGAATTGGATCACAAATGAATCACAAGTTGGACCTGTTGATGATTTATATATGATATTATTTTTTCCGTTTGTTCACCACATATACTGAATATATATATATATACATGATGAATCCCGAATATGTTCCCATGTAAGGAATATTTACCGCTATTTACCTACATTTGCCATACATTTAAGCCACATGTAGATAAACATTCCATACATTGAGCATATGGGAATGTCATGCGTGTTTTCTGCTGTTGTTGTTTCCCGTTTTGTTTTTTTGTTCACATTGTTTGTCCACTGTGTGGAAAAGCATGGAAGTTTTTCAACGGCCAGACTCTTGCATCACCATTCATCTTTGACGCGAAGCTTGCTTGGTAGAAGGATTTCAGCCAGGAACTGTGTAAAAAAAACACGTTTTACAAGGTAGGCCCCTACCGGTTACAAGTTGAGTTATAGCTTCATTTATAGGCGTTATAAGTTATAAGCCTAGTTACCCATGTTTTTTTTTATGCCATTTATAGAGGCTATAACTCTATCTATAGAACTGGTAGGGGGTCCACCTTGTATCACAAGTAGCTCCTTCGCCTTCAACTGATCACCCCAGGTAGGCACCTCCAAGTGGACATCAGGGTAGCTTCTACCGGCTCAAATGGAATGACTTGTTTGTTGTTTGTCATCATAATCTAGGTGGTGTTTTCAAACATTTTTTATTTTCACCCCTACTTGGGGAAATGATCCATTTTGACTAATATTTTTCAAGGGGGTTGAAACCACCAACTAGTAATGCTATAGGATCAACGTACTTACGTATGTTTGTGGACACAGATCAGAGGTATGTTTTACAGCTTTACCTATACATTTACCATACCCTTTTTTTCCTACTAATTTACCATACAAAACAAATCTTAAGTCAACCCGTTCATGGATAGGTCAATATACCAGTCCGATGGATCCTATGGGAAACGACTTGCCTTGAAACCGATGGCAACTTCTTTTCAGCGCCAGGTGAATTTCGCCCAAGGTGCGGCCAAAACTCATGGAAATGCTGTGCAAAACACCTGGGGGAACTGAGGGTGGAACTGGGGAAGGTTTCCTTGGCATTTGCGCAAAGGCTGGGGACCCGGTCATTTCCGTGTGTGCAACATCATCATCATCATCATCATCATCATCATCATCATCATCATCATCATCATCACGGCCCTCCTAACTACCCCCATCAGAAACAACGGTTAAAAAAAGGTCTTATTAAGATCTTATTAAGGGACAAGCAGGTGGCTATCTAACCCCTTAATACGCTCTTATTTCGGGTGGGGGTAGTTTTTATCCGGGCAGTTTGGAGGGGCATGACATTACCATATGATTCATAAAACTTCAATTTCCGTCGGATTTGGGGCAAACGATTTCACGACCAACACCCCCTAAGTTCCCTCACTTTTTCCATGAAAGAAGGGAAAAAACAGACTCAAAAACCTGATGAATTTGGGTGAAGGCGAAGTTATTTCAATTCGCCCTCCAATAAACTCAGATAGATAATGATCATGAACTGTAAATGGCCTCTTTTTTCTAAGGCATCAACAATTAAACATAAAAATAAACAACAAATCGGAAGAAAAAAAACAACACATCTCAGCACCCCCTTGACATTGTAACGGCTACTAGTAGATACCGAGACCTTGCCGCCATATTTGAAGCCGGCGAAACATGTACTTGGGATGTCCATGGTACTTAGGAAATCAGTAAATGGATTACACATATTATATATAATCCCTATATAAGTAGGTTGTAAGTCCCGTAAGTAGGTTATGAGTTATAAACAACTTACTAGTTACGATCGCATCCACGGACACTCTTTTGTACATGTTCCTTTTCGGTTAGCCTCATTTTTTGGTATCCATTCGCTGAAGCTCTGGGGAGGTGGTGCGGAGCGTGGCACTGGAAGCCCACCACCGAGGATGGAGGTGTCTTTGATTGGAGAAAGGGGAGTAGTAGGTAGGTGTTTCCAAAAATAGTGGTACCCCCGAATCATCCATTTTAATAGGGTTTTCCATTATAAACCATTCATTTTGGAGTACCCCTATTTTTGGAAACACCCAGGTGTTAGTGGGAAGCGGGTTGGGTTTGTTAGGGATCCTTAGTTCTTTTTTTTGAAAAGCATGGGGCAGTAACCAGTTCCCCCTGGTAATTTGCTGTTCATAGGGGATTATACCATCATGAGCCAATCAGTATAATGGATTATAATGGAATGTCATACGGAATCTCAAAAAAATCCCACACATGTTCCATCAAATAATGGTTTTTTGGAACATAGGGATCCAGTACAATTTACCAACCATTTGATGATTTTTTTAAAGTCATTTAAAAAAAGGTCGTTTGAGTCGGTTTTTTGAAGGTTCCTCACAAACCCCTCCCTAGGGATCAATCATCACTTTGTCAGATGATGATTGGGATGTGTAGTCACCTTCTCAGCATGTGTAATCACCTTCTCCATTACCATTCTCAGGAGGTGATTGGATCCCTGGGGCCTAAGTGTTTGTTCAATTTTGTTTTAAAAAACTTTAAGAAACTTCGGGCGACCCAGGGGATATTGTCAATTTTGAGGTCCACAACCCCCCTGGCCCTGAATTTCCAGGCTTGGCGTTCTCCCTGACGCCCTGAGGCTGTGCAACCAGCAGGGGAAGGGTTGATATCAGGTTAACAACAACAACAACAACAACAACAACAACAACAACAACAACAACAACAACAACAACAACGAGAAGAACGAAGATAATGGAGCAGTGCTAGGATCAGCTGTTAAGCTCAACCATTCCAAGGTGGGCCACTACCAGTCACAGATGGAGTTATAATCCCTCTAAATGGTTTTCTAAATGGATTATTGGAGTTATAACCCTACTTATAGGGGTTACAGCCCCGTTTGTAACTATTAGAAGCCCACCTTGCAGTATCTACGGTATGTACTTGCATGTGCTTTTATGCTCACATGCATACCTTTGACATGTGGTACTTTTGAAACGCAGAGTTGATAGGTTCTTCGTCTCATGATCAAAGCTTGTTTTTTTTCATAGATCCGAATTGTTTTGCAAGTCCAAGATCAAATGTTCTTTTTTGAAAAAGTGTTTGTTGGTTGATCTCTATTTTAGTGCATGCAAAGGATATCCTTTATATTTTCTACGAAACAACGGGACCAATCGGATTGTCTCTTTGGATTCTTTGGCAGAATTGCGATCAGAACCCCAAAAAATCGGATCAGCTGCGAGGATTTGTACACTGAGTTAGCTGAGTGCTCCGTTTTTTACGAAGGGGTGAGGAGTATCATGACGAGGTGTAGCTGTGGTGTTAACTTGATTTCGTCATTATATTACCAGTTGGAGGGAATTGATTGGTTAGCTTGGGTTTTTGGTTGACGTCCGATTTAATTTCATTGCACATTTTAGATATTTATAGTCCTTTAGGACCGAACAGACCTTTTGAATTTAGTGGACAATTTAGATGAATTTCACTCAAAGTTCAACCTTTGGCACGGGACCTATATACTAATGCTGGAACTAGATTTCAAAAGTTTTCAGATTGACTCCAAACCACAATCTCATTGTTTTATCGATTTATCTATAGCCTTAAGACACTTTGAGACACAGAGGATGTGGGGACACTAACGGTGATGGAGAAGAACGCTCCCCAAGAAAGGCTAGTTTTGCTTATAACTCCACTACACTCCACTTATAGGGGTTATAACCCTAGTTACCAACTTACAAGGCCATTTATAGGGGCCCCATAACTCCATTTATAGTAGATGAATTCGCCTTTATTTGAGGTACACTCCTAAGTTTACTAACATTTTGAACCCAGAGTCATGCAGGTTTGGAACAGATGTTTTGTCCTTGCCAAAACATGGGATGTGCAGGTTTCAACTGTTAGATTGTTTTTTTTTTTGCGGGGGGAAATCCGGCGATCACCACCTGGGATGTATAAAAGCTTGAAAATAATGGGAAGCATCCGATCAACAGGTGCAGAATTTCCTCCACCAAGCGTATCATCAATCTTTCTGTAAGAAGTTGCTGTTATTTTTCCATCATCTTATCGATGTGAGAAACCACTTTTTCATTTGCACTGCAACATGATGCTGCTCACTTGTTCTTCAGGTCCATGCGTTGTGTAAAGTGTTGCCCTGGTGCATTGTGTTTATTTAAGAGAACAATGTATCAGCCAAAGGATTCCCTACCCCAGGAAGGAATTGTTCACTTGAACACTCAATAACAAACTGGTTCTTTGGGGTATGTAGGGAATTATACTACCCAGTCATGTGGGGACTATATAATCAACTATGACATGAGAATCCCTATCAAACGACCGGTATTTCATGGAAAGTATCTGAGTTGTTCTTCTTTTTTTGCGGAGGCTGCACCAGAAATCTTAAGACCAACCATTGAATGAATGTAGAACTACAAGATTGCCACTGGCTTTCACCAGACAGTGTAGACTATTTTATATCTACCATCCATGTATGGAATATTCGCCTACATTTAAATGTATGGTAAATGTAGGTGTTCCATAGATTGAGCCTATGTGTATGAGGTTGAACTTGTACATTAGCAACGATAATCCATCTACTGACATTGGATGAAGTCAAAGCGATTGGTAATCTAGGTGGTGGTTTCAAATATTTGTTCATGTTCACCTCTACCTGGGGAAATGATCCAATTTGACTTATATTTTTCAGATGGGTTGAAACCACCAACAAGTAATTGTATTGAGGTTGGTTACCTTTGTTTCAGGCTTTTTCAGGTTGGGTGTTTGTGAACAAAGTGACCAGAATAGATGTTTCCTATGCATAGGTATTACCGTATATTTGGATGTTGTAAAAGGATGCCTTAGCTCTTGTACATGGATCATTAAATTACCATCCCTGAAACTAACATAGCATGTGAAAATGGATGGTTGCAATTGGACAATTGGAATACTAGTTTCCTTTTGGGATGGCCTATCTTCAGGGGCTATGCTAGTTTCAAGGAGTGTACCTATTTTGCAGTTGTATGAAAGGTATCTATACGCCAAACGAAGCGCCAGAAAACACAGTTCTTTGCCAGAGCAGTGAGATGTTGAAAACAAGAATGGACAAGACAACTTGTCAACATTTCCGGGCCCGCGCTTCATGTGAAACCGGATCCAAGTCTTTTTTTGATACGATACCCCCCCGAAAACTAACATGAGATTGGAAAATCACAATTTATGTGCGTATATTTGTATATCAATATATATATATATATGTATTATAGTATGATGTAAATTTTCTATAGTACATATACAGTGAATTCATGGTTTACCCCTGAAGTTCATGAATTCCAATTTGATCAACGTTTTGTGATTTTTGTGGGTCGGTATAATAGTCATTGTTTTGTTTGGTGAGACATGTAGACCTTGGAGTCTTCTAAGAATCCGACATGGTTTCGTTACCAACACCCTGGGATATTTGATGTATATTGGGGAATTATACTGCCCAGGTATTATAATCAGCATCATCCATGCAATGATCCCCATGAAGCAACAAGTACAATGGAATATCAGGTGTTTGTTTCCTTGGCTCACATGGAGCGTGTGGTTTTTGCAACTCATTGGCACCGTGAGAGAACTTCCATAAGACGTGGAGGATCTTGAACTTCGTCATCGCAGCTTTTTTCTTGCGATGAGAAAAAGTGAAGCGTGGAGTTGCAGATGGGGCTCTCGCAGGTTTTTTGTTTTTTTGAACAAAGGTTACAACATGATACTTTAAGAGGTTGAACGGTGCAATTCTACATGTGGCAAAGTGATGCAATAAACAGTTGTACTTCCAAATGTTGATTTTTGAAGGATGCTCAAAGTCACGGCTTTTTTGGGGATGGTGCAAGTTGTGTGTTTGTTTTTGTTGATCCGTCTGCTCTACCAATTGTGAATCACCAAAAAAGAATCTGTAGCAACCAAGATGTACCAAGAGCAACCCTTAGCAATCTCCAAGTCTGGCCCTGGCCTCGGGATTTTTTGGCCATGAATCCCCATCGTGCAAGGTGGGAATCCCTGCCAGTTATAAAGGGAGAGTTACAACTAGAATCAACTATAACCCGTTATTATAGGGTTATACTATAGGCATGACCGATGTTTCAGGTACTTTTCATGTTGGATCGTTACCAATGTCACGGTTTTGCAGAGGCGATGTATAGAGTTTTGGTGCAACAAAAACACAAAAAGCAATATTGGACCAGGCACCTCTGACTCCGTATGATTGATACTTTGGGATGATGTTAATTCCCTAAGGATCTTGGACCCTCGAATGGAAGGGTTTGAACCTGAAAAGCAGGGGATCCCCACCGTTTCGTAGGACGATGTGACGGCGGTGTTATCGGACATCGTGAAAGTGAACGATGTCCTCAAGAAACAGGTCACTTGCCCTTTGTACACACCTTGGCATTGGCAATAAGGAAGACCCATCCTGGGTCGTGGTTTCAAATATTTTTTATTTTCATCCCTATTTGGGGAAGACTCCCATTTTGACTAATATTTGGGTGTGATGACTTCCATCTTTTCGAAAATTTATGCGGGAGATCTTTTGAAGAAACCCCACTTCCAAAGAAACCCTGACAGTTGTAGAATGATTTCACCCCCCCACCCAGATGTGTTTCTAAATGCAAGCGCTTCTAATTTGAAAGGCCCAATGATTGATGGCATGGTTGGTTCCAAGCTGCTGTAGTTGAAACCTTGTGGATCACGTTTGTTGGTCCAGAGTCCAGAGCTGGAGATGATATTCAATCTTAAAGTTTTCAACCATTTTGTTGCCCTGAAAACTGGGATTTGTTGAGTTGGTGATTTTTTACTTTGTATCTAATTATCATGGTAAATCACCATCAAACCACCACCAATTGAAGGGTATTTGTTGGAACTATATTGTTCCAAGCATCCGAAGAAGCAAAAATCCAAGTGTACATGAGTAGACCCTGTCTGAAGACAAATAAATCAAATAAGCATGCCAGCAGTTGGGATTCTGTATTAGTTTCCCTTCTAGTGATTATTTACTTTTGGAAGCTTTTAGTCGTATCTTCTTAAAAATTGTGTCCTGTAGTGGGGGGGGCATGTTTGCATGTTTTTTGGAGATCCAGCTTGCATTATAAGAACCTTTTTGAATCTTTGGGATCAACATTTTTGATAGCACAGCTCTCAATAAGATCATTCATGAACCCAATATGAAGCAATAGGAATACTCTTTTGGTTCAGTTGAAAATGGCGTGCTATTTTTCGTTGAACAGGTCACGATCCTATTTTTCAGATTCGTTTTACCCCATTTTTAACCTATCAGCCATCGAGAAATACGAGGTTTTCGAGCGTTTGTGGCTAACTCCCGCGGTGAAACGATTTCGAAATGCCGTGGGGGCAACAGGTGGAAAGTGGTGCCCAAGAACACATCACAGCAGATTTCATCAAGTTGCTTCAGGCGAGGTGGAAATCGAGGGAAAACGCAGATACTTCATTTGGGAATGGCCAGAATTTGCCAGGTGGTGGCAACTCAAACATGTTTTATGTTCACCCCGAAAATTGGGGGAAGATGAACCCAATTTGACGAGCATATTTTTCAAAGGGGTTGTTAAACCAGCAACTAGGAAAGTCTGGTAAAAAAATGCATTTGATAGAAGTTGTTTGTTGTGTCAACCCGTATAGCACATGAAAATGGATGGTTGGAAGACTAGTGACTTGTTTCCTTTTGGGATGGCTGTTTTCAGGTGCAATGTTAGTTTCAGGGAGGGTATATGATTTCAGTTGATTACATAATAGATACGATCGCCAAAACGAACGGCAATATATCACCTATCAGCCCGTGGAATGAACCCTATAATCAATTCTTCTTGAAGGTTCATGTTTGGGTTCCACATTACAGTTTCGTCGTTGATTCTGGCATGAACGCACTACTGTTGATGGAGGAAATCCTGCACCACCAGGGATGTATAAAACCCTGTAAATAAGGGGGTAAACCAGCTATCAACTGGTGCAGGATTTCAGCCATCAACAGTATGTTTCTTTTTTTAGACAACAGATCCATTTTTGCCATCACCAGTTCGCTGACAAAACCAACTCTGATTTGCAGAGTTGGGCCAGTGACGATGGATGCATCACTGCATCACTTCCCCCTGAAAGAAACGTTCGCCGAGAAGAAATATATTTGGATGTGACCCGCGTTCAATATCCGTTGGCTCCATGGATGGCTGGGACCTACAACAATCAACAGGGGAAGACAGTGCGAAACATGGGTCACACCGTTGACTTCAGTAAACCGGATGATTTCACCAAGGATGAGTACACTCAACATGTCTACATGATCTTGGGAAGAGCCACATGTCTCGAGTGGTCCTTGTTCCGAAACCTTCCTATGCTCGAAGATGGTTCTGACATCGATTTTACAGTGTTCGAGCATGGCCCTCCGGGCTACATAGCTCAGTTTTTGAAACGTTTGGAAAAAAATGGATTGACTGATTGACTTTTAGTAACATGTATAGGAAAGCCAGCTGGATTGGGGCACCCAATTCTGGGACTTTCCCTCATATTTCTTGGGCAATTTTCACCACATCGGAATTACCAGCATATTTTTATGGGTTGATTCGACGCAGCAGGAATGGGAAAACGTTTCCTGGGAACCAACATGAGCTGCGGAAAAACTTTACATCCCATTTCATTCTACTGGACTGGTGCATTGTATTCCCACTGAATGCACAATACCTAGGTGGTGGTTTCAAATATGTTTTATTTTCACCCTGTTAGGGGTACACCCAATTGTTTTTTGAATATGGTACATACTTTCTTCATACAAAATGTCGAATGGGAAGGGAACATGTTTTCCGGCCGTGCCAGGCCATGGGGGCTTTGAGCACTGGCCTAGACAACAAATCATTGGAATGTTTTCAATGGCGGCTTCGCACCAGACCTACCCTCCAGTAAACTAACATGGCAATGGAAAATCATCATGTTTTGAAAAAAATTGGAGATCTGGTTGGTGGTTTCAAAGAATTTTTTTTCCACCGAAAATTGGGGAAGATGAACCCATTTTGACTCATATTTTTCAATTGGGTTCAAACCACCAACTAGAGATACTGAGATACATCTGAAAAAAATGGTGGTTTTGTCCATTGTCATGTTAGTTTTCGGAGGTGTAATTTGACCAAATATGTTTTCCAGGTCGTTTTAAGCTAAAAAAGAACATTCATTTTGAGCAAAAAACACTGACCCTGGGACCCTGTGAAAACCATGAAAAAATGCAGGTGTTTAATCCCTAGAAATATGAGTTATACTGTTATATCGTATATATACCTCTTAAAAATGATGGAAAACCCGTGGGTTTTTAATGGGAATGGCGCCTTCTCATAAATTTGATCCGATCGGCTGCCAGTACCACATCTTCACCCTTTGTGACAACACCATCATAGGTATTCCACAGGCGGGGATGGCGGGGTGGCATGTTGGTGCCTGGTGCCATCTTGAGTTAAATAGTCACACTATAGATACAAGTACTAGAAATTCAATATGATTGCCACAAGTATCCAACAATGAAAGTTTTTGTTTCGAGAAGATGTATATATATACATATATGTTGCATCGTTTTTAAACGTTGATAGTGGCTATGTTGGGGCATTTATGTTGAAACTGAGGGGTATATCGACTCAGACTGTTGAGACACATCCACTTTTAGCAGAACAACTATTATGGTCTACCAGCAACTGATGGCACAAGATCGCGGAATGAAGTGGTTGTAGCAGTAGGGGTTGGTAGTGTTTTTTTGGTTCAAGCATTTGAAGCTGTGGTGCATGAAATTGGTTTGATAATATGTTGAATTTGTACAAGGTGGGGCCCTACTAGCTATCAGTAGGCTTGTACCTCCTATAAATGGCCTTAAATGGGTAAGTGGAGTTATAAGCTTGCTTATAGCGGTTATGACTCCATTTACAACTAGTAGGGAACCACCTCGTATATATTGATTGACTATACTTTAGGGTATCTTCAAAGTTCTGTTTCTTTCATCTTCTAGAAATATATCCTTGTGTTTTAAGGTGATTGTTTTACGGATTCTACCATGGGAAATCACAATGAAAAAACCATGACTTGGGAGAATCTGTTTGGAACTTTTCCCATCATCATCCTGGCCAAGCAAATCTATATAAGTGTCCAAAATGTCTTTTTGGAATCCCAATTTCCGGTGCATTTCGGTGATCTTCACCTAACAACACCGAAACTGAAAAGATGTGAGCCACGAAAAAAACCCAGGTTGGTTGTTTTTCTTTAGCCATGAAAAACAACCCAATTATATATAGGGATTATTTCAAACACCATGACATAAGGATCCCGTGATGAACCAACCAGGATGACTCATGGAAAGTAGGAAGGTTTTCTTTTTTTCGTGGCTCATGTGTTTTTTCTTGGGAGTATTTTGTTGCCATCAACCAAGCCTCAATGCGATCCACAGGCGCTGGCCTATGTAAACCTACCAAAACTGGGTAGTTTTGGAGAGGGTGTTCGGTTCATGTAGGTAAATATACCGATATACCATACATGAAGCATTTGGGTAGGTGTTTTGAATAATATCCAAATAGAAAATGTGATCATCTTCAAAAGTTTCAATTGTTAAGTCTCATCTTTCAAAGTTATGTAAAGGTATACGTAAGATATACATAACATGTTCCTTCCGTATTTTTTGCCAACTTCATGATGTTTGCTAAGAATATCTTGCCCTACAAGCAAACACAGTGATGCGCTTGGACCGCCCCGTGACGCTCCAAAAGACCCCAACTTGGAGGCTTGCACCAAATCCAAAAGACCCTTGAAGTCCATCCGTGAGCGTTGCTTTGTGGCAGTTTTTCAGGGGTTACCCACCTGAAAATTAACGGCTGGAACACAATCATGAAGGTTTTGGAAGATGTTTTTTTCTTTGCAAATGGGTTTTTTGTTTGAGGTTCCATGTTCATTTTCTAGGGTGGGCCCCACCTGAAGTTGAAGGGGTTACGGCAACCCCTCCCTTTTAAGGAAAGTAGTAGTAGTAGTAGTCTTCCTTTTGCATGATTTGTTTCAGGGGCGAACTGTTAAACTTTGTATTAGTTGGATTTACCCACACAACAGTAACAGTGGCAAATGAAGGTATATCCAAAAGTTATACCTGGAATTTCAAGAAAGCGAAGGCCTTACTAACGGAATGATTTGGGACATCATTGTCCCTGAAAAAATCGAATCACAATCCCCTACAAAGGCCCTAACAGAGCCTAATTAAGAGACAATGGTGCTTGATAATCCTCTTTGGTATGGGCCTTATTGACGGGTTATTAGTTCTTGACCATCATTGTCATTAATCCAAAATACAATCCCCTAAGAAGGCCTTATTTGCTGGATAGCGGGGTTGGGGCATTTGGGGGGGGGCCACCCTTTAAATGTTCATGACACACAGAAACCCTTGGTTTTTGACGGAGACGGGGTTGCGGAAGTAGATGTGTTTTTTGTTCAACCAGATTTGTCTTTGATCCCCATATCCTCCTCGCAATTTGGCAATTGGTGGGTGATTCTTGTTCCATACCCTTCAAAGACCATTCTGAATCACCATGTACAAACATCATTCAGGGAATGTGTTTTTTGTTTTTTTCCATCCATCTTGAGCACACCTAAATCCTTAGACTTCCAAATGCCATGGATTTGGCTCTACAAGACTAGACTTGACCCCAATATCCAGATTCCAAAGCATGGTGAACACCAGGAGATATATGACTGGAAGACGTATCATACAAAATATATAAGCCAGTTTGTTTTTACTTGGAAGTTTTTTCCGCAGACGTTTCCTTCAGTAATATATACGTGACTGTATATACCTTTATCGGGTTCGCCAAAACATCAGATTTCAGCATGGTGGTGATGGTGTGTACCTCTACACGGCGAGCCCCTACGATCGTTATAAATGGAATAATAATGTAGTTATAACTTATAACCCCTACCCATAGGATCCATGTATGGGATATTTACTTACATTTTGTTGTTTTTAATGGTAAAA
This sequence comes from Breviolum minutum Mf 1.05b.01, assembly GCA_000507305.1. Taxonomy (NCBI): domain Eukaryota; class Dinophyceae; order Suessiales; family Symbiodiniaceae; genus Breviolum; species Breviolum minutum. Next base: position 39,771 of record DF241775.1, read on the forward strand.
TATGGTGACTGTAGGGAAATATATACCATACACGGATGGTATGGGCTAGGCATGTGCAAAAGTGGCTCCAAGCCTGGTCAGGCTACTTAAGATCACCCATGCATCAATGTGTCCCTAGGATGGTGCCACATATAGTGAAACAACCAGTACACCATGAACTCTGGTCCAGCAAACACGTTTGATTGACCTTTCAAAATGGTTTACCCATTCCACAAAACAATGCATAGATGTGTATTTTTTTTTTGCACACATATTTTGGATGGCTATGACCATGAACATCAGAGATCAAAATCATTGATTTGTGCTGCCAAATGTTTGTGATATACTCTCCAGGTCAAGAGATGTTTGATTACATTTTAGTATTGCCCAGTCCCCAGAAGGCTTATCACAAACCAAAAAAAGGTTAGGTTCAACCAAAAAAAACAAGACATCTTGTTCTTGTGGATGATTGTTATGCATCTTGGGCTTCCCCTAACATGGTTCTTTGCCTCAGGATATAAGATCGTAAGTCCCATGTCGAATTCCTGGTGGGGAGTCTAGTGCTTGTACTAAAGCACCTACCCTTACCTCTTTTTGTGCCATTTGGGTTTGGCGACACATTTGATGATGCTTTACAAGAGCACAATGGCTCAGCCGAATGATGATGATGTTGATACTTCTTTGAATCAGATCAACCAACATCCATGTATTTACCAAAAAATCCAACTTTAGTAGAGAAAACAAGTCCTTTCAACTGGTGAGAGGCATGATATGTTCTTCAGCATTCTTCATGTTTCTTCAGGTCATTTCTTGGAAAGTAAAGACTGTAAAGAGAATGAACTTTCTTTGTATCACAGAATCATAATCACAAAAACAACTTGAATTTGTTGGTTTGCCATGGCTGGCAACATCAGGGCAGAGAGATTGCTAGTGATTGGCATCCCATGCAGGGATATAGAGGGCATCTTGATATCACAGGATCAGTTTCTTGGCTACATGCAATGGGCCAGCGTGATATGGAGAAGACAAGTTATAACGTGTAACAACTTACAGCCTATATCTGCGCGTGATGACACAAAAAAAGATAAATGCAGTTACATAGAAAATACATATATGAATTGTCCATCTTACAACATGCAGCATGCATATGGAACACCCAAACCCGTTGCACTAGCATCATCCTCAGCGTCATCCTCGTCTCTAAGATTCTGAGGATGCATTCCTTTTGCAGAGGGTTCATGACTGGGGTTTCTGAACCTGCAGCAAAACGTCGCGTATCTATTTTACAAGGGCAAATGGAACCCCGGTTTGCACAAAGCATATTGATTTGGGCAGGTATTTTGTTTAATGTTTCTTTTGCTGGGATGTTGCAAACCAAACTTTGAGTTTGAATTGAACAAATCGCACCATTGAGCCTTTTTATTTTTAAAAGTTGTTCCCAAAACATCCAAGACTACGATTCACACCTCAAATGGCCCTATGTATTCAGCAGAAGAAGTAGCATTGGCTTTGGTACCACATCTAGATCAAGCAAGATGGCATGCACTGGTGCGAGATACATACAGGCAAAGATTGCAATCTGGGTCTACAGCTATCACATGTATATCTGCTCCTCCGCCACCTCCGCTACACCAATCAACCAGGCGGTCCAATGCTAAAGCTAGGTCCAGATCCCCTTGTGTTGTTACTGGTGTTCCTTCACCCCTCCGTAGGGGCAGGACGGGCATTCCTTTCAACCTTTCAGAGCCGCATCAAGATTTGGAATCAGGATCGTTTACATCCCAAACGTTTTCACAGTCGATAGACTCCTTGGAGTCAACTAGCACTGACTCTAGACACCGCAATATAGTGAAGCGTATGTTTTCGAATGCTCTGATGGATTCACAAATTGTAGATGCAGAAGGTGCAACCAACAGTGGACTACCATGTCACCTTGTGATTGCTAGATTAGAAAAAGTAGAGGAGCAAAGGGATATGTTGAAAAGTGAGAATAGACGACTGAAACGTGAAAAAGCTGCATTGATCAAAAAACTAGAAGATGCGGAGAAGAAGAATAAAGTTGCAACATCTTTGCAGGTGTCACGTATCAAAATAAAACTTACGATGAGGGGGTTTGTAGCGCTTGGCATCCGTAAAGCATTAGCACTCACTTCTGCAATTGGTTTCCCACTGGCAGCATTGGTGGACACTTCGCGTTGGACAGTGACCAGGTCTGAAATAGCAACTTGGGCAATGCTTGTTGCACGGTCTAGGGCCTTTCATACCTTACTTGACAAGTTTATCTCAAGACCATTGTCCATCGAATCATTTGACAAATCCCAAGATTCACAGTGCCAAGATGGATTGAACCTATTCGATTCGTTCGAAGCCTCTTGCCTACGTGACTTCCAGATTGATACACCAATTAGACCAAATGATCACATGGTTAGTATGACGGATGGAGGTGATTCATGTCTGAGATTCACGCTGGGTCTTACAGAATTTTGTGCAGATGCAACAAACACCAGCATATGGCAAAATTCCAAATTGACCGGCCTTCTGGTGACTTCTATGTTTTTGATCGATGCCTCAAAATTTGGTTGGGGTCATGAAGCCCGTCAAGCATTCACATGGCATCGTACATTGAGCCTAGGCTTTGCTACTTTTGCTCTGTTTGTTTGTTCTTTGATTGATAAGCCATGCAATGGTGTGACATATCATGTTTACAAGTTTACAAGTAACATTGATACATTTCTCCCACCCATGACTACTGCTACTACTGCTGCTTCTGCTGCTGCTGCTGCTGCTGCTGCAACAACAGTAACGACAACACCAACAAACAACAACCAACAACATCATGTACCAACTCGCAACGTAATTATAACATACATATTTCAACAACTAAACAATAACATTTAACTAACTAAACAAAACTAAACAAACCAGCAAACAACAAACAACAAACAACCAACGACAGCAACAACATCATCATAACAGCATAACAGCTAACAGCTAACAACAACAGCAACAACAACAAGAACAAGAAGTACCAACAAGTTGGACCAACAAGTAACAACATTAGCAACAACATGCACCATCATGCAACAACAACTACAACACCAAACTAGCAAAAACAAACATTGACAACATTGAGAACACCGAACACCACCACCCACACCAATGACGGTCCCATCCACTACACAACCACCGTGACTTAACAGGCCATCACTTGTCACTTCTCATCGGCTGACCTAGGACAGACCTGCAAGTTGCAGGGGGCTCTACTGCTACCACTATCAGTGTCATCATGAAGCAGCTGAAATCTATCAACATCAAGACTTGGCTTGATAGAGCAGATCAGCCTGGACCCTCAGTTGTTGGTTGTCTTATGGAGTTGTTTGAAACCTGGACTGGGTGTGTCATGCAACGAGACAAATCAATGTTTATCAAGAAAATTCTGTAGCTGAATATATATATAGATATAGTCTGTATACCATTTACCGTATACATACACCGTACTAAGACTAAGACTCAGACTAAGACTAAGCTCTATCTAAAACTCAGTTTGTATATATGTTGCGACTGTGGGGATGAAAGTCATTTGTAGTTTCCGCCGTGTGTTGGATTCGGATTGATCAAATATATCATATTTCATCACATCAACCATGTGTGACTGTGTGTAGCCATTTTTGGTTCTGAGACTGGTGCTTTTTCAGCTACTGTAGCAACATAGCCTGTAGTTAGTCGCACCATGCTAGTTGATCGTGCCCAAAAGATGAAGATGCATCAATCTGAATTGATATCCAACCCTGATTCCTTCCCTAAAGGAATCCCACTGCCGGATGCTGAAGTGCAAAAACGTAAACGCATGCGTGAGTGGTGTGAGCGGGTTGGATATTCGGGGTGCCCAGCACCATCAAACCCTTTGAAGATGAGACCATGGGAACCCCCGTTTACAGTGTTACCCCATGTTTGGCTATGCAATGCTGATTTTCAGGAGCTAATGAGAGGTCTCCAGGCCCATGGTTGGACACCAGCAGAAGGGTTTCGTTGGCAACCTATTCGGGACTATGAACCTTTTGAGGAGTGTCCATTTGCTACCCCGGAAGAGGTCAAATTTTGGAGAGAGAAGACACTCCCTGATCCAACTTCATACTTGGCCTTCATGGAAATTACAACCCAAGAATCAAAATCAAAAGCCCATGGTTTGAATGATTCGGTACATGGTAAGGAAACTCACCGTGGTGGTTTTCACATTTCTGACCAGTCTACTTGTGAGATCCATGGAAAGGGAAGTGGAAAGGGAAAAGGTGATCCAGAACCATCACAACCAGTGACAGTGACACTACCGATCATCGAAAATCAGCAGCGTTGTCGTGTGTACAATGTTGTCAAACGTGGCAAGATCATTAAGAAACTCACGGTCCCTCATGGCTACGTCATTCGCAAGGTGAACCCCAATAGGGCTCCCAAGATTCACAAGCCCAACGTGCAGATCACAACGACCAACTGCAACAACACTGTCATCACAAACATTGACAGTGCAAGCTCATCTTCGCGATGAGATTGATGTGTTCATTGGGGCATTGGATGGTCACCAGTTGGTCTGGTGGTGGGGGGGGTTGAAAATTCATTCCGATTTGTCCGATTACTACAAGTTCGCGCTTAGCATGTCAAGGGCTAGCGGTGGGGGATGTTATTTTGAGCTTGTGAACTTATGATTATGATCCGAGTGTGTCACTCTATGACATTACTGGCAATGAGTCTGTCTTGTTGGTAATTGTGGTTTTTTGCCAACATGATGATAGCAATATTGCTGGACTAGTGGGCAAGTTCGATATAGCAGCTGGCCATCGTAGTCGCTTGTCGTCTTCTTCTGAATTGAGGACTTGTAGTATTGTAGTGAAGTGTAGGTTTGTATGAATAGACTCCTAGGAACTCTGCTTTCTGATTTCATGATTTCATCTGTTTGGACCCGGATCTAGCAGGCAGGCTGAGTACTGGAGAGAACAGTCTGCATCCATAGTCAAGGACCAAAGCATGAACAAGTTGACTCTATGTTATGTCATGTGTCCATGCATTATATCAAAAACTACGACCTAAACTAAAAATCAGACAATAATCAAAACAACCATAATTGCCAACATCATCGTCGTCATCAATCATAAGAATCATCAAATAATCATGATCACTATCATCAACTATCAACCAGGGTCCATCATTCTTCATCATCATCAACATCATCATCCACCATGGACCAATGGACCATCATCAATCATCAAGTTTTCATCATCAGCATCATCATCAATCATCATCCTCCTCTTCATCATCATCATCATCATAAACATAATCACCATCGAATCATCATCATCATCATCATCATCATCATCATCATCATCATCGTCATTATATGTCATCATCATATGTCATTATCATCACCTTCATATCCACCATTGTAGCCTTGAATTCATGTTGCTATACTGCTATACTAGTGTCACTACTGTGACTACTGTTATCACTGTTATCAGTTATCACTGTTTTGTCCACTGCAGACTGTCTCTTCGCTGTCAACCTGACCATTGTCCGTTTTGTCTATAGTCTATTGCCGACCAAAACGGTCTTTGCAATTTTGAGAATGTTTTGTCTGACTGATGTTCCGACACCAGCCAGCGGTGCTAGACGAACGAATTCGTGGAAGAGTGGAAAGGTAGAAATATATTACGTTATTTTATGACTTGTATTTTGTAGTTCGTAGTCTTCCTTCGAAGTTTGTGTTCATTGGTTCTATGTTCTTAAGATTTTACAGTCAGTTTCGGACATAACAGTAAAAGATTACATTGAACACTGGAAAACAATGTATTTATATCTATACTTACTTGATGCTTTACTAGCTGACTGATGACAGAACCCTTTGAAGACTCGAAGACGATTTACTTCTTTGTTTGGGTATCCGCTCTCTCTCATGATGTAAGTCTTGCGAACCAATTTCTGCAGTCGATTCATTGCTGTGAAATTCACAGTTGTTATATTTCCTTGGACCACAATCACGATCAATAGGTGACGTGGCCAGTGATATCATGCACCATTTGGCATTTGCAAAAGACTGAGCGGCCAACTAAGTGTGTGATGTTTTTTTTCCGCGGTGATGGACATGACAGGGATGGTGTTGATCGATGATTGGATTGGCAGTGATCGGTAAGGATCATGTTGCTGTTGGTGCTGGAGTTGATGAAGATGTTGATTGATGATGACGTTGATGGTGATGATGATGATGACGATGTTGATGGTGACAATGATGGATGATGATGGACGATGATGGATGATGATGATGATGGTGATGATGATGATGATGGTGATGATGATGATGGTGATGATGATGATGATGATGATGATGACGACGACGATGTCTTCGATAGTTTGACCAAATTGTGACTATGATTATGATGATTTGTGATTCATGATGATGATGATGATGATGATGATGATGATTTTGGTCTTCCACTGATTCATACAATCGTGCAATACGATGACAGTCCCAACCCCGGCTACCGATTCATTCTACAACCTGTCAGTTCAATGACCTTGATATAGTCATAGAGTCATAGTGTCGTGTGGAACATTGAACATATTGGATAAACCATACTGCCACACACACAGACACACAGACACCACACAGTGAAATTGTGTGACCAATCCAATGTCAACCCAGGCAAACTTCCAACTGGCAAAAATGAAATATATAGTGTGTGAACATATCATGTCACCAATCACAAACTTAGGTGACTTAAAACTTAGGTTACTTAAACACACGTAGTTGGATTTTGAAAATTATGTGACATGTTATGACGTTATGACTCGTAGGCATTGGCCATAGGCCCCATAACATAGGGTCAGCGTGAATGAATAACTAACTTTTCTACATAGAGTCAGAGCCAGCCACAACCGACAAAGCAATCTTTACTAAGGTCAGGCACTGGAGGTGAAGGTGTTCACCACGTGCACATTTGGTGCTACACGTCAGATGCTGGGCCAGATCAAATCGGAGCCAGGAATGTGCTTCATACAATGTTTGCAAGTCAGCCTGGTTTCTCACACCAACTGTTCTTTGACGTCAGTTGCATCAAACACCAATATCATCTTATGGTGCAAGACACATTGAGATGGACAGATGCCAAACTGAAAGCTAGAGGATATAACTTCAAGTACTTTGCTGCAGTCGCTAAGCTGGTACATACATGGAGAGCACATGCAAAAAAAATATCTTCAGCATGGATGGTGATTCACAGAGAGACTGCTTGTGAAGACCGTGCTGCTCGCTACTTACCACCTATTCCCATTTCAGGGCGATGGGGCAGCCTCACAAGTAACTTTGAATTAAGTTAGTACAGTTATTTGTGATTTTTGAATTGTGAATGGAATGTTCTGTACGTCTGTACGTTTGTACGTCGGTTAGGACTTGCTCAGCACAAAATCAGAAACAACACCACCACCACCACCACCACCACCACCACCACCATCAACCATCAACTAGCAACACATCCCGGGGCCCCAAACGATATTATAATATCATCATAGAATCATTTGATATGTTACTATATATGTTTATGTTGCAAAGGAATGTTTTTTCATCTTTTTTAATATTCTTCTTCACAGGTGGTCTCCTGTGTGTATACTGAAGCTTTGCATACCTGATGTTTGAACTGGTGGCTTTGCTTTGAAGATTGAAGATAGCTTCACCCACCCAACCGCTTTGTTCCCCCCACTAGGATCATCCTACACAGTACGGTTGCGCGTAAACTTGCTCCATTCATCTTTGCGGCATTGCGTTATACATTATGTGCGTATAATACATGCATACCTGCCTACATACATACATACATACATCCATACATACATACATTCAAAACTGCATTGATACATTCACTGCATACGTATATGTGGAATCGGAATACATATTTACACTCTACACTTTAGCGTATAGCAATTAGCGATTACCTTCATTCATAGCATCGCATTGCATGACATTGGACCACATCAAAAGTTACATTACATTTTTACATTACATCATCATTACGTTACATAAAGTGTCACTGTTTTCCATTAAAATACATTACATTTGCATAAAAATTACATACCTAACTACATATCTGTCATATCTGACATGCATTCATGCATGAACACATAAATACATACATAGATACATACATACACACATACATACATACATACATACATACATACATACATACATACATACATACATACATACATACAACATACACAAATACATAAATACATAAATACATACATACATACATTCATACATGCTGTACATGCATGCATGCATGCATACATGCATACATATACCGTACGTATGTATATATGTTTAATGTTTATGTTTTACTCTGTAATATTTACTGTACATACATGCCATACATCCACATGCAAACAAACAACCAAACAAACAAACAAGACAATTATATATCTGGTACAGTACTTGTAAACAAACTCTGTGCCGCAACCTGGTCTGACACAAATCCAAAAGACATATAGACACAGTAGACATGACATATGAGACACATGGTACTTCTAGAGTTCGACGCCTCATTTGTTGACCTACTGACTGGCTCGTCACACGTCAGGTGCTGAAGAGTTTATCATGAAGGGCCCTCCTCGCCGAATCCGACAAGCTTTCCTCGCGGTGTTCGATCTCGAGTCTGTCAAGGAGGAGCTCAAGCAACTTTTCAAAGACCCATCTGATGCTTTGGAGGATGCAGAGTCTCGGGAAGGAACAGATGAAGTGGCATTAGATGAACGGTTGGCTTACAAACGCAAAGTGACCAAATAGGTGAAAGCCACCATAGAAAATATCGAATCCTTTGCTTTTTGGTTTGTCGTGTATGCATCCCATAGGGCGAGAGAACCACTTACAGCATTTTTTGCCAAAGTTTGTAAGGATGGTGCAGAGGGACTTTCTGAGGGTTCAGGTCCAGCTCGTGACTACCCAATAGTCAAACTGATTTGCCGACGCATACCCGAAATCCAAGCTATGTTTCTAGACTTGCTGCTCTATTGTAACGTGTGGATATCCGACTGCGTACGAAATGCTGCACATGCTGTCGCACGATCTGATGATTCTATAGATCCAAAGGAACTTGCTGATGATGTAGAATCTTTGAATGAGTTGGCCTTCAATTTGGCAGTTCAAAATCTCACTGCTTTCGAACGAAGAATTGCACAACCCTTCTCCAGGCTACTAGCAGAAACTTAGTTTCCAATCAAGTTTTATTTTGCAAAATGACTATTGTATCATAATTATATCTATGATTAAAAACCACGGTATTATATTTGACATACATATCAATGGTGTTTGTGAAGCCAACAACCATGTGAAGTGAGTCCAACATTCACAAAATTGTGAATTCATATTATTTATTCTATATTGTGATGTTCAGACATTGACATTGGCAATTTATTTCTCATCAACTGTGTTCAACTCACCAGTCATTGGCATTGGCTGAGGTTCCCCTATCGCATGTTCTGGATGTTATTCGAAGAGCCTGATATCAGCTGCCATCACCGCAAAGGAGAGGGACTCAGTGGCAACCTTGTTTTAGCTTTAGCTTGGCCTAATGAATCTAATGAGTTGGAAAGAAACAAGTTTAGCTAAAGGTAACAACTGCTAGCCAAACAAAAAAACTACAGAGCAATTGAACACCCTCATAGACATAGTGCATGCTCAGTTTCAAAATTCAATGATTTTCAAAATTTCAATGATAAACATATGGACGTTTTGACTGAACGTCTTTTGAACTATGCAGAGTCCGCTTGGTCTCAGTGTCGGTAACCATGGTCAACACCAGGTCTTCATTATGATTGCCATTTCATACTAATCATCAGGGAGGCAATGCGGCAATGGTTGTGAGTGCAAAATTCAATTAAAATGACTTCATCATTGCATGAGGTCCCACCATGCTCATGAGATCAGTTCCTTTTAAGGTCCAGGTTTAGTCATCATTACATTCCAGTCTTAATGAATACGTAAAATGAACAACATCATCATCACAATTTTCTTCACTAGTGCCCATTGGGCCCATTGGCCCATTGGCCTATCCAACTATCAAACTAGACACTTACCTTTTCACACATCTATTCGGGTATGACACGGTTGGAGTAAAATGCAAACTTGCTTTGGTTGATTGGTTGATGATTCGTTATTTAGCTGTTCTGTTATTGTTTATTGATTGATTATTCTTCCTTCTTTGCCAACAATGTTACATTTCATTTCAATCAGTCTATATTATTTGATATAGTTATTTGTTTGGCCATGTTCCAAACAAAAACATACGTTATGTTATATGCAGGAGTTGCCTCCAGTATGCTGGAAGAAGCAGACCTTGACGCAACATCAATGAAGGTTCTCAGATTGTGTGAATCGGAGCTAGTGGTCGTGGCGTCTACCGGAATTTTGAAACGTGACAGTCTTCTTAGGTCCATTTTGGTCGCAACAGCACTAGCATTACGTCTTGATTCCCAGGAATTGGAATCTTTGAACAGTATGATCAAAATTGCAGTGAATCGGGCACAGAACCCTTTGATGACTCTTGAGCTTTTGTCCTCTAGGGTTTGCATGCGGAAAACAATTTCCATGTTAACTGCGGGGTCGTCAAAGTTCAAAATTGTTGAGCCCATTGCATCCCAAGTAGCTGACAGTTGCTTCTTACACAGCCCAAATTATGTGTCAGTTCTCCAAGCTAGTGATAGATGGGCACCATCAAACGATATGACTGTTTGTACTCCAGACCGCACACTCTGGGACCCTCTTGCTGTCCCATCACGTTCTGTGTTTTGGGCCAGGCCGTGGAATAAACAGGTAGTTTCCAAATTCAAAGAATATTCACATGGATCCACAAATCATAAGCTCATTGCTTTGGTTGTACCAGTGGTTTCGCTTTGTTCCGACAATCGTGTTGATGCACATACATGGCGGATCTACATTCCTGGTGAAATGTCTCGATCCATTTGCATGTTGCTGCCATTGACCCTTGACAACACCGGAGAAACTTCTCCAACACTTTCGTCTGAAAGTCGATCGTCGTATGACTTGTGTGCATTGAACAATGATTTGCGAACTAGCCTGGATCGCATAGTGTCTGGCGTCAAATTGTCTCTGGATCAGAAAGCCAAACCAGTGGCATCTATTTCAGTCATTGCTGATTTGTTTGCTGGATGCAAATTGTCAGGCGCTAATGCAGAGCATGGCCTAGATTGCTTGCGGTTGATTGAGCTTGATTACAATTTGTCCATGGTGTTTCCAACACACCACAGGAGTGCGGAGCCTCATGCCCATCATGAACCCAATGCCCAAGCCATTGAGTTCATGTCCAGTGGTTCGTTGATAACTATGTGCAACTTCAAGAAAATTAGGTCATACAAACCAAGGGCAAAAAAAGCAAAAACAGAACCTGAGCCAGTTGATGAAGGCAATGATGGTGGTGATGATTTGGACATAGACATGACTCATGAAATTGAAGCTCTTATGAATGAAGCACTTGGTGTCGATCTAGATCACACACACGATGAATGTGATGACTGTGATGACACCAAAGGTGTCAGTTCTGATAATGATCACGGTGATACGCACAATGATGAAGGTGTTGGTGATCGTCATAACCATGGTGACATGGATGACATCAAAGCTTGTGAAGAAATGAATGATGATATTGCATCAGCTGCATCTGTTGCTTTTCAAGAAAGACACAAGAATGATGTGACATTAGATGGACACGATCATTTTTTGGACGATGTTCCCACACATGTACAATCGCTTGATACCATGCAAACATGTGCCTCTCGCGATGAAGAAGCTTGGTTGAAACAAATTCTGCTTGGTAGCAACATGGAACAAGCACAGATTGTGACTTTTAGCGATAGCGCGATTGACCAACGTGATGCATTCAATGACACTGGGATTGACTGTGATCATGCATCGCAAGAACATGGAGGTCCAGTTCCGTTTGCAATGCCATCATTCGTACCGCCGTCGCACCAAAGCATTTTTGTTGCAGCTGATTTGTGGAAAACATCAGTCCAAACAACAGCTGAATGTTTGAAGGACAAGCATGATTCATCTTCAAGATCTGTGGGTGAGAACAACGAGTTATCACTACTTGCATTTTTTGGAGAAACAACACGGGTTGACTTTGTTCATTGGCAAAACTCAGTGAAAATGATGGGACGTCCCATTGAGTTGGATGAAACGAACGGAATTATTTGTCCTGTGTATTACTTGTTGTCAGCTTCGTGTTGGAAGGGATCCGTCATAATTCATCCAGCAACAGGTTGTTTGGTTCGCAAAGTCAAGAAATCAGAACGGCCGAAGTGTCCTTTACATTTGGTCAGGCTTCGTGAAATTTTTAGATTTGCAGTTGAGCATGTTATTTGTGAACAAAGCACACCGCTTTTGTTTACAAGTTCGACAAACCAATCAAGCAGGGATACCAAATCGTCCGATTGGATTTGCTGTTGTTGCAACAAAGCTACCCGATTCCGTTGCATTTGTTGCCTCATGTACTGGCATGTTGAGTGCGCACACATAGTTAATGAAAGGGTATTGAAAGCTGCACAACTACCAAATCAAGATTTACAGGTCAACTGTCTTTTGAATATGTTTGTCCTTGACTCACCACAGCTGACCATCGCAGCACGTGGAGCAGATACAAAAATGAAACTCAGACAAAGATTTATTTCAACAGTATTGGTCTAAGTGTAACTAATTTTGTTTTTGTAAGAAGGGGACTGGGTGGCATGGTCCATGTGTTATTTCAAATCGACTAAACAAACAAACAAACAAACATGTTTTTAAAAACATATGTGTCATGTGTATATGATTATCTTAAAAACGATTTATAAGTTGAGAAGGGAATTCACAAAAGTTGCAAGATACTGAACTACAAAATATTGAATCATTACAGTTTAAATGTAAATAATATATGATACAAATTATTTGATATATATATATATATTATATCTATATGTTCGAGCTATCAATGAATATTGTTCAAAAGACACATACAGCTGACGCATCCCTCCATAACCAAGGATCTTTGGATCATTGCAATCTACACGGAATACTTCGAATGTCCAAGCGATTCAGTCCACCACACTGCTGTGCCCATTGTGCAAGGAATGGATGATGAGGACAAAACACAATTTTGGGACTTGGGGATCGTATTAGTTTATTGATTTTGCTTGAATTAGATGCTAGGATCTTTGTTGATTTGTTGAATGACAACATTTCATACACCTGTCAGCCATGTGGACCTGTGTGGTGGAGTTGTACTTCATTAGTTTGATCACTTGACTCCGTGAGAACAGCATGGTATAGGATCAACACAACAAGTATCTGGTAAAACCTGTAGGTTACCACTTTAGATTGTAGGATGTAGTGGTAGCGATCGTGGTGTAGTTGTAGATGTAGTGATGTAATAGTAAGTATTCTTCTTATCGTTGCCGCAGCTCCGAACCAGGATTTGCACGCGATAGCCTGTCGACATTGAGACCTGTGATATCACTATGAATTCGCAACTACATGCACTATATCATTTTTTGCTTGGCTGCACGTGGGATGTGGCAGTGAGGGTGCAGCTAGTAATTCACAGCTATATATTTGGAAATCAAATCAACCAATGATCAGTTAATCAATCCTGTTGGTGAACAACCTTTCAGACGTTTGGGGTGGTGATGATTCAACTATACTTAGTTGACTTATTACCTTTGTTTGGGGTCTGTGGCTATGATGACACAGATGTCATTGACATTGCAAGAGTGCACGCTATGTGAAAAAAAACATAGCGAACATGATGTGTATGATTCAAATAGGTTCATGGAACGTGTTTGATTGATTGTGCTTGTTTTTGATTTCAGTCTTATGTCAAATGTTTTGCGATGTTTAACTATTATCAGTATATTTGGTTTTTATTTTCAAATTGAAAACTATATGAACAAAATATGTACATAAATATGATTGAATGAACGTTTGTCAACTGTGCAGTGTCAGGTCATCAAAGGCTTTGTTAAGTATGGTCAAAGATTACTAAGAATGTTCTAAGGATATTATGTACTTGAAAAAAATCTACGAACATGGTGTTCATGGTAAGGATGGTCTAAGGGCGGGGTGGAACTAGGAAGGATGTCTAAGGGCAGGGTGTCCCTGGGAAGGAGGGTGTAAGGGCAGGGTGTCCCTGGGAAGGAGGGTGTAAGGGCAGGATGTCCCTGGGAAGGATGGTCTAAGGGCAGGGTGTCCCTGGGAAGGGGGTGTCTAAGGGCAGGGTGTCCCTGGGAAGGAGGTTCCAAGGGCAGGGTGTCCCTAGGAAGGGGATGTCTAAGCGCAGGGTGTCCCTGGGAAGGATGGCTCTATAAGGGCAAGGTGTCTCTGGGATCTAAGGATGTGTGGGGCATGATGTCCATGTGGTCAGAGTGTGGTCTAAGGGCATGACGACTAAGAACGGATGTCTAATGATACGATATCATATCCAAATCTCTGAAGGGATAACACTTCGGAATTGATGTTTGATGATTGGAACCTCAATGGTGTGAATCACGCAGCAAAATCATTTGCATGGAATCCAAACATTGTCGTACCATTGCGTACACTAGAACGAACTATATTTATACAATTTTACAGCTATATAATCAATCATTAAATCAATAAAAACATATGTGATAGAGAACCCCACAAAAGGTATTTACTCAACCATAATTTCAATAAACTTAACCTCTATCGGTCTATTATGGAAATATTGATCAAAATATTTGCACGAGATCACGATACATACCGAACCAACTACAACAACAAGTTCAAATTCAACAAATTATCTTTATTTGAGTAAATTTCCTTTGCATCACCATGGCTTCGTCTCCATCATCCAAATCGACACCTACAACTCCAGCATTCTTTCTACATTCATCAGATCCTGATGCGCTGTTGACACTGTCAGTGGCAAGTGAGAAAATCAATGGCACACAGAAGTTTTTGCTGTTCAGGCAAGGTAGTTTCTTTTTTCGGGTTTGGGTTTGGACTTCATCCATACCAATTGAACAGAATATTCTTTTTTGTGAATACTATGAATACTAGTCACTAGTCACTAGTCACTAGTCTTATTTTGAAATAATCAATTACCAGGACATCGAGACCTGCGAAGAAGCTTTCTCAAGCAGATCTTCCTGTGATTGCACTGGTGCCATGCACATCATCCAAGAGTGGGCCAGTCACAATCTCACATACGGCCAAGCTTATGTGCGATTTTGAAGTGGGCAATGATGGTGGGTCAACGCATGGAGTCAATGTTCCAAATGCGAGTTCTTTGAGGGAACGATATGGTTTCAAAGATGATTCCAAGGTATATTGCATTGTAATCTTCCACATCAGCAAACTACCAACTGTTCACAAGCTGAGAGTTACCAATGTGAGGAATGGATGGGGGTCTGTTGCCATAGAAGTTCGCTTTGCTGATATTTCCAATTGGATACAAAAGAAAACATTTGATACACCAAAGTCAACAGAGTGTGCACTAGAAGAGAAGCGCGAAGACACACACATACATGATCAAAGACCGGCACTACTGGATGAGACCTTAAGCGAACCTGCTGCATGCAAAGAACCACGTGCAGATTCTGTAGAGTTTGCGGAGTTTCTTGTTTGAAAGAAAAAAATATGTGAACCACGTTGTTCATTTGGTTTGACACTTGCGACACTTGTAGATTGATTACAACTGTTGTATTGTATAATCACGGGGTGTGTTCTCTTTAGAAACTATGACTCAACTATGATACACACAATATACACATGATATAATGTATGTGTATGTGTCAAACCATTGTAAATTTGAACCCAGCCTTATGACGTCATGTGGCAACTGAGGACTGCAGCAGGAGATGTGGTCTCTGATGAGAATCAACCCACCAAGACTTCAACAACAGATGGAGCGGCGGTGTGTTCCGAGAAAGACAACTTACATGATGATACCATACAATGTGTTCCAAACACCATGGACCAGAGTGCAAATTCTTTGTTTGTGAAACTATCCACAACTGATGGCACTTTCTGTGGAATCCTGCTTGTGTTTTTTGTTTACATTTTCTTTGTTAGCATTTGATACATCCTGAATCAACATAACCAAACAGCTGACATAACTTTTACATATCGTTTGATACAAAATTCAATAAGTCATATCCAAATACACTATCATGTTCCGGTGTTTTTGGAAAACATATTTTGTATATCATATAATATATACGTTACATGCATATATTGAATACAATTAATATTTATCTACATATATTTTGTGATTATTATGTTTTGCAAACATATATTATTGAAAGAACCTACATGAATGACTTGAAGAACTTGAAGAAACCAAGGACCGACTGATATTGACACCGAACATCACGATCAGCTTGTATCCATTGACTCTTTACCTCGTGGGTTTTGTGAGACTGATATCAATGATGACCCAGTTCCTGTTGGGGTTGCGCACTCACATGATTATGATTCTGGTGCTCACAAAAGTATTGGGAAACAGCCTGAACATGATGCCAGCAAGAAGACGTTACCACCAACTGTTGTTGAAACTTTGGATGATGCGAACAGTCCCCTGGAGAACACAAGTCATAGAACTTAGAACTTATGCTTTATGTATGGCGGCATATATCATATATCTAATCCCGGGCTACTTTCTTTAGCAGATTCACATCGCGAAATAGATGTACATTGAGTTGTTCATGTCATGTCTATGTCAGTCTATGTCTACTAAGTTCGTTCTTTCTATGGTGTTGGCTCTGACCATCACCATCATCACTCATGACTTGTCACATTAAGGCTGGCCTGAATTCCTGCTAGATGTGTACGGTCGCACAACCAGTCTTCATGATCATTCAGTTCAATGTTCTCAAGACCATGTTGCTGGTGGTGGTGGTCAGCACACCTATGACTCAATGGACTCTGACCTTGACGATGACAGTCATAGCTATCATCATTTTCTTCATGGCATGACTGATGATATGAAGCACTGCCTGAGAGATCTGATGACAAGAATGGACTTTACCACCATGTCTACATCATTCAGTGGGATCGACTCACCTGGGACTGCATTTGAAATGATACACCGTGTACTCAAATCAGAGGCCACCAGACTGAATCATGGAAACATACCATCATCATCATCGTCATGTGATGCGACTACCTCATCTCGCCATCTATGGGGGGTGGAGTGGAACAATGCGTGCCAGCAGCAGCTGCTGCAACATCCACATGGCCCTCGCTGTCTATTTGCGAACATTGAAGCCTTTCTCATGCCGAGGGTTCGGTGTCAACTGAAACAGTACAAAGATCAGGGCAAGATCGAATCTACATTGATTCCTTTGCTCATGGAAGAGAGTAATCAGGTAGTAAACGCGTTTGGGGACCCAGTTGGTACTATTGGTGAATATCGTACACATCCATCAATCATCCTAAGCATCATAAAGACTAAAGACTAAATCCTGAGGACAAAATCTTATGTATATGAGTCATGTAGTAAATGTACTTGAGAATGTGCCTGAGTCTAACATAACAACGTAACGTAGGGTAGAACTAACTCGACTCAACAATTCATAGAGCAAAGTCTACTCAATTAGGTTGTCAAGTTATCCAGAACGTCAGACTCAATATGCCACAAACCGCCCGTACCATCGACCGTACTACTCATCATTAAAATTCAGTTGTCATTGAGTCATTGTCAGTGTGTGGCTTCCTAATCTTGGTTGACACTGCGGCAACTAAGGTCAGCTTGGTGTGTGATCCATGGCCGGCATTGTTCGATCCTTGATTCCATAGCGATGCTTCACGTTGCAGGAACCCCTTGCGTAGCATTTTCCACGATAGGACAACTTGCCAGAGAAGATTCCTTATCCTTTTGTCACTTTTGCATCTGGCTAGCCATGCGCAAACGCCTACAAGAACCAATGGTAGTGCAAGAGTGTGTCGTGGGATTCCCACGGGAATATTTTCTTCGTTATCTTCCGGAGTATCTCAGCTCCACTGCTAGCGTGATATAAGATGGATAATTATATATATATATAAATATATATATTGTATTTACAACGAATATACATGTTATATATATTATATTATATATTATATAATATATAATATATAATTCATTTTTTAAAACATGGAATATGATGTCATGATTGAAGTTCGCTGCACATATGACATCATATTCAAACACACTAGACGTAAACCATACATCGAAGTAACCTGTACATTGAGACGAGATTTCCTTCCATAGATTCCATAGTAAATATTGTAGTTGTACCTAGCTGAGTGACATGGCTCGTATTGCTTCTTTACTTGATACTTGCAAGGTATGAATGGACCTTCGCTGTGGTCACACCTACGGAACTGGGCTGGCCTATAGCTAGAGATCGACAGTGGGTTGTGTTGGGCACTTAAATCTATTGGACGACTGGACGAACACGACACTGATGCTGGCACAGCCATCACTGACGGACAATGACACTTCATGACAAACCTACACTTCACGAGTTAATACTTGAGTAGAATTGTAAACACGTCAAGAAACCTACAGTAGCGTGACGTGCTATCATTTGGTCATTTGGCATCAAATCAGTTTAATACAGATAGGGCCCTTTGAACGTCGTGCAATCATTCAATGGCCAAGGGGGCGCCATCGCGTCAAAACGTTGGGCTTTCGGTCACTGCTGACGAGCTTCGTCCCTATGTTTCATCGTGCACTTGGATCTCTTGCTAGTTGGGCCATGTTCTTTTGGGAGAGCCTTGGACAAATCAAATTGATTTACCTATCCTATTGGTAATATCAGAAGTATATAAGTTAATACAAAAATGTAATGGTATGATTATAAAATAATAACAAAAAATATTTATTATATATATAGTCACTTTCATCACCACATTTACACCTCGGCCAGGATATCACCATGGGACAATGGGACTGACAGAACATCTAATGCAAATTGAGGGAATCCAATAAGCATAAGCATGAGGTAGATACTAGATATGATTTTGGAACAATGGACAATGAGCTGAGGACGGACAAATCGGTGCTCGATAATGAGCTTGCATGGGCTTCCCAACGTCCTAGCTCGTTATGGTCTAGCAATGAACCACCATCATCGACTCAGAATGATGTGTTCTACAGCGTCCTTTCAGTGGATGAGCAGAAGCGTTTGTCACAGTATAGCAAGATGTATCCAGGTGGGGTTTACTCATTAACGCAAAACCCAGAGGTTACTTGTATGTCAAGCAATGGACAAGCCACTTGGTCAAGAACGATTAGACTTAGAGGATTAAGCTGTGGTGTGTTGTTGTTGCTGCTGCTGCTGCTGCTGCTGCGTTGTTGTTGTTGTTGTTGTTGTTGTTGTTGTTGTTGTTGTTGTGGTTGTTGCTGTTGCTGGGGTGGATGGTGGTGTTACATTTTGAATGTGTTTATGTTTATGAGTTTATGGGAGTTTCGGAGTTTCGGAGTTTCGTATGTTGTTGATTTTGCTTAGTTCAATTCACCTGGACTCTGGGCTATATTCTTAATACAGTAGATGGATTTGGAATCTGGAAATGAACAAATATGTTTTTTATTTTGTTGTCCTAGAGTCCTAGAGTCACAGGTTATGCCAACTATGATTTCCAGTGCAAGCATACTGTTCTCTGCCATGCACAGACGATGGCTTACACCACGTGAAATGCTGATGACACAAGGGTTTCCAACTGGTGATTGCTCTCATCCATGTTGCTCATTCTCACGATTGTCAAGATTTCCCTTCCCGGAATGCCATTTGTAAAATGGCTGGAAATTCCATGCATACCAATGTCTCTGGCGTTGTCATTCTGTTTTGTTTGACCCAGATCTCATTGGACCCGTACATAGTCAAAATATTGACCAAATACTCTTCAGACATGGACCCATCAACCGGTGGCCCCGTGTTGAAGAGACAGCGTCTAGGGCCCAAGACCTAGACTGGGAACGTGACACCTTTTCACTGGCCAATCAGAGTCAGTCGAAATCACGAATTCATCAACTCAAACGACTGAAAGTCATATACACTGTCCACTGTCAGCTTCGACAATAGATTTGAAGTTACATTGAAGTTAATGATGCTTTGTTTGATATTAACTATGTCAAACATACATTCTTTATCGTCCACCTGATGTGTCTGTTACTGTTGTTTGATAAGAGTTATGGGAATATTAGAATACAATTTGGGACTTAATCTACCATCTGACTGATCAGAAACCAATTACTCCAAAGATTCATGGCCCTTTTGGTAATCTGATTATGACTTTGACTGTGGATACTGGATACAGTGTATAAATGCATATGTTTGGATGCCCAAGTCAGTCAGCGTTCCAAACTGTGGCTTTGACTATGGCAGACAAGTAGACTCGTAGACAGCATGCAATAACTGCCACAGCAACGTTGGGTTTGTTGCATTTGGTGGTTGTAGTGTATAGACCGCTGCTCTGATCTTTGTTGTACTTCGGTGCCGATGGGCCGATGAGGGATGAAAAAAATCAGGCCATTCTGCGAACTAAAGTCTGACTTGAGTGTCATTGTAACAAGAAGGCTCTGACCGTCTGACAATTGACAATTCTGACACTACAATGACGTGATGAGCAAGACATTGGGGCAGGGGACTTTTTCTGGGATGATGTCGAGGAATCAATCTAACTCAAGGCAATCCTGGATTCACTGGATGATTTGATGATTTGTTTAATGCAGTATGGTGTCATATATGCATAGACTGCATAGACTTCGTGCCTTCATAGATAGATACTTCACTTCACTGTCACTGTTTCACTTTGTGCTGTGACCGACGATTGGCCCATATTTGATAGAAGCTGGCGGCTAGCGCTTGGTCGCTGGGAAGGTGGAATGTCAATAGGTAGAATGATGATGATGATGATGGTAGGACTGAACAAAATACGAATGACAAACGTCAAATCTCAACTGATGATAATGCTGACTCTTCAATTCATTTTTTCTGTTGTTTTTTGTCGTCAATGACTTCTTGCTCTGCGAGCAAGTTGTCCCACACGCGGTCGGGTATGTCGGCGGCGGTACCAACACCATCACCCTCACACCAACCAATCGAATTCACAATCAATGCGGCGAAGCTCTATGACTATGATGCCTCCCTTGCAGATATCTTTGGCGAGTCCGCCAAGCCGGGGCGGCAATTGCTTGAAGCTATCATCAGCTCTTACAAGGTTTGATCTGCTTTGAAAACGAAACTTTAACCAGTACCAGTGCCGGTACCATTGCAACGTAACCATGAAATCATGAAACCGTGAAACCCAAAACTCTTTTCGTTTTCGGTCCATTGCATCAAGAATATGAGTCCCAACATGATGATACTAGATATTTGTATTTTTTGTATCACTCCACCACTATACACATATTTACATGTGATGGAGACGTTGTAGTGTGTTGCCATACTCACAATGTTCAGTATCGATGTTCTTATCTTGCATTACAAAATGTTTGTCCACATGGCTCATTCCCTGACCCGTCAGGTGCCAGGTGTCAAACAGATTCCATTCTTCTCACCTACAGGCCAACGGATGATCCAACGTCATCCGTTGAATGACAGACGCCAGGACCAAGTATTGCAAGAGTACATTCGGTCAGTTGAATCTAAAGGCATCGTTCGTGGAGTGCGTGGCGATGCTTGGGTTTGTGCGGCGTGTGACCCCAAAGATCCAGCCAGTGGTGACTCAACGTACTGGGCTCTGACATTTGCCACGCTGACCCCTTGATTCAAATTTATTGAAACAACAACCAACCCGGCAGTCATGTCACATAACCATACACGATTTTTGATTTCATACGTATATATACATTTCAGAATACATTATACATTACATTGTATTAGATGGAAATACATTCATAGACTTCTATTGGATGGAATGTATGAATGCTGCATTAATGTGTAAACACAATTTCCATTTCCAAACGTGTTGAACCATTGAACATTGAAAAGGAGTTTGAAAATCATTACTAGCAAACGGTGAGACAGTCAGAGCCAACAGGGTTCAACTTTCTCAATGGTGCTGCTACTGGGGACTTGTAGACTTGTAGACATTGTTATTGTTTGTGTTCTGCATTCAATGACCTGAGGACCGAAGCATTTTATGAAGCCATGAAATCAGATCGTGCGAAGAACAACATGAATTTGCAGGCGACGGAACGGTCAGGACTGGAGGTGACTGTCTTTGACTACCGATGCCCAAAAGCAGTGCTTGAGTTCTTGACCCTTGACATGGTACTGGAGATTAATAATGCTTTCGGTTTGTCTCAACATTTTGTTGTTGTGTTGTGTTGGTCAAGTCAAGTGAAATCGGCAAATTCTTGTTGGATTTGGAACTTGTTGGATCACAATTTGCATTCGATTAATTAATACAGAGCATTGGTTCAATGATCAATGATAATGATGAATATTTACTGATGATGTACTGATGAACTGTAATTCATTCCACAATCTTGTCATTGTCCATTGACTGACGGTAATGATATATCTTTAACAAACGACACTGTACATCTAGTGACGTGATATAGTGATATTGAGTATTTACAGTAGTTTGATTATGAAAGCAAAAAAATACACACATGAACACAAACACACATATTGAATAGACTATCAAGATTCTGTAGATCATTATTTAGACATTGACACCAAACACTTACTGTACATCATACATCTGAAGTCTGGAGAGTTTTCTTATACTTGAAATGCTTAACTTTGAATGGTAGAACCTGGTAGAACCTGAACATGCTAGAAATCCGATCCCAGAAAGCAGTGTGCGGTTCCGTCCTAGGATATCTTATCACAACTCATTCCATTCCGGCAGCCGCACATCTTTCCTTGAATTGATTTGCAAAGTGCCACGTGCTTCTTGGCTATGCAATTCCACTGCAACCGTCAAGTGTCGGGGAAGAACATGGGATGGAACCACAGTTCATGTACCCGGTATGTACCCTATGGAATTGTTCATTTTACCATTTTACAGTACGGCTTTTAGCACATCCTTCATGACATTATTTGACATGAATAAAACGAATATACAGTACACTATACTATACTATACACTGTCACACTGTCTTTGAAAAAAACATATTGTGACACTTCAAAACAAGTACGAACTATACTTCTAATTTACATCTGGGATCAATTTCCGGGATCAATGACTTATCACCACGATCCACTGATCAATGTCATCAATGTTAGTATATGACAAGTATATGAGACATGTGTCGAAATTTTTATCGTGTGTTCTGAAAGTATGGGGAATGGGTCCCCACTCATGAGGCTGAGAAAGAATGGAATCTATACAAGTTCCAGAATGCCATTAGTCAAAGGAGCAGTGACTATGAAAGCAAATATATGGCGATGCTTCAAAGGGTGTTCCCAGAGCATTGGAGCAGTTTCCGGAGCTATGAATCTACACGCAGCATTTACAACACTGCTTGCAAATTTGGCTTTTTTGACGAGTTCAAGAATCTTGTCGGTATGCAATGTGATTTCCTCAATGTAGAGCTGAACACAGACACCACCCTGTCAGTTCTCAAAGATCTCTTCACAATGGTCGCAAACAACATGAGCAGTGGCATGAACCCTCTAGAGCTCAAGTCTGTTTTCCTTGAACTGGCTACGCTTGCAGTACCTTATTTCATTTCTTATGGTCTAATCAAGAACATTTGTGTATATGTGTTAATGTGTAAGCCCTGGAAAAAATGAAATAGTGTAGTCATATGAGTCATGTCATAAGTCATAGCCATCGTGGGCCATCGTTGCATTGTCACACCATGATACAAATCATTCGATTATCTTTTGGTTCCTTGATTTCATAAAGGCATTTTAATTTTACTTGGGCTTACCAGACCTGTCAATGCAGGTACCGATCGTTGGCAAAGACTGCTGGATGTTTCGTAAACCATCATCTGTGCAAGATGCTTGTGGGATATTGTTACATCCTATGCAGGGAAAGGTTTTAGATGCTGCGGCCAGCAAAGCCAAAGCTAAAGCCAAAGCCAGACCAAAACGAAATGCAAAGGCAAAGGCCAGACCGACCTGTCCTGAACCAACCACAGAGATGCTACCAGAACCAAGCAAACTTGCAGACAACATCATGGTTGATTGTGATGGACTCTCAGTATCCAGGACCAAATACTTCCTTGATTGTTTGATTGGGGGGGTACGCAATGCACTCCTGTCTGCGCGACTTCATGTTGGTGTACCATCTTGCAGCTCTCAAATTGAACCTCCTTATGAGTTGGGTATGGGCAGAGATGGGCAACAAACATTCTACATGGAGCATGAAGCAACCATTCTTCAGCAATGCGTGGGGTTGGGGCTGACATTCGCATTGAAGGGTCAGGTGACAATCAGTGGCAAGGTATACAAGAGATGGTCCTCTTGCCGACCACAACTCCAGATCCATGCTATGAATCTTGCAAAAGGAGTTTCTTGATTTTTTTAGTTAGGTGTGAGAGTTGAAAGTTGACATCAACTAAAACCTCAACCCAAAAAGTTATGCCTGATGATCCTGAATCCTGATGAATGCATACATTGCCGGGCCACTCTAGAGTCTAGAGTCTAGAGTACTGATAATACTCATAGACTCAAGGATAATTACATATGGATGGATTGATATCATAACTACAGACTACAGATGGATTAAGTGGGTTGATTGTTGATGGCTGGGGTTGTTAACTGAACTGTCAATCAATCAAAGTGATTATATAATCATTGTTTATGTGATTGGTGCTTTAATGACTCTTCAACGACCACAGATCATGGAGACACCGCACAGGCTGTTCAAGCGGGACCTTTGACTACCAGTGTCAGTGCCAGTGGGTCCGGTGAAACAACCACCGGGGTGATTCACGGCCCTTCTGGACAAACAGCTTCTCTGGATGGGGGACGCAACCATGATGCAAGTCTGGAGGAACTTGCTACGAGCTTCTTGGTATGGCATCTCAATGAAAGCAATCACATGAACAAGACTTCGCCTCTCGCAAAAGAATCTATGAGTGCACACATCGTAGCTCACAACTCATATCGTCGCTCAATTTCAGCTTGGGATGCTCACTGCAGCTGTGGTCAGAACAGGACAGGTCATATAGACATAGACAATCAACTAATCAACTATGGTGATTAAGAGTTGATGTTATGTGCTTTGTTTTGCTGTTGATGTTGTTTATTATATTGATGGTTATGGTTTGTTGTTGTTGTTGTTGTTCTTGTTGCTGTTGTTGCTGTTGTTGTTGTTGCTGTTGTTGTTGTTGTTGTTGTTGTTGGCGTTGTTGTTATTGTTGTTGCTGCTGCTGTTGTTGTTTGTGGTGGTTGTTGTTGTTGGTGGTGGTGATTGGTTGATGACGCTATTGCACAATTTAACATTATTTTCAATTCAATTCATATCAATCATATCAATATGAACAATGAACAATGTATATTAACATGAATAACTGAAGAACGATTGACCCACCAGTCCCACCAGATAACATTCTCAAATACATCATTACATCATGGCCTTACATTATTTGTTTGACTTTTGAGATTCAGAAACAGCAACATCGAATCAGGACGAATCAAGTTGGTTGCATTGCGCATTCCGAAGAGGTTGACCTCCTTGATGTTGTCTTCAACTGCTCTCTCATTGTTTTGGGTGAACTCCCACAAGCAGTATCATCATTTTGCTTTGCATTGGAGGCAGCAGTTGCAAAGTGCAAAGGGTTCCCACCCAACCTTCCGGATGACATCAAACAATTGATTGCAACCGATCATTTGGATTTCTTGACATCATTGCGTTGCAACTACATGTTTCGTCTCCTCTCCCATGCATTGGGTGATCGTCAACTAGATGGCAAGAAACTTGGGGCGGTGATGAAATCAATTGGAACAAACCGTGCTTTGACTGGAAAGATGGTTGAGCTCGATAGGAAGTGTGGAGGCCATGTTGATGCAGGTTTTTACTCATCAGCATGGGGCGCTATGGTCACAGACATCTTGAAGAATGATGATTTCTCTGTGGCTGATATCATTGCAGTCAATGCCAAGACAATGACCGATGCAGAGGACAAGTCTGGTGGTGACAATAGCGATGATGCATCGAAGCCTCAAGGGAAAGACACACAGGCACATGTGGTTTCGTTTCGAAAGTTGATGGAATTTCCGAACAGCCACATTGAATTGGATGAGTCTTTGAAAGGCAAATCTGAGGTGAATGTCTTTGCGTCTGATGTGCTATCAACTTTGCAGCTGGCTATTCAGTCAGACATGTTGACAACTGCGAGGCTGCTAGGATAAATTGTTCATTACTGACTTTTAGTATTGGACAAAAGACACCATACATCATTGGACCGTTGGACATCTATGTAAAATGTACATGTGATCATGTGCTACCTGTGCTAGCCTGTGCTAAGTGCTAGTCTAGTTGATTGCTTTTTTTGTTTGTGCTCTTTTAAGGTCAGAAGCATTCGGTTTTTCACATTGGGGTGATCTGGTCTACAACATGAAGTGTATTTCCAAAGGCCAGAAATCAGTGGTCCTATCCGAGATCTTGCTGCGGGTAAAGGCAAACAAGGATACGGATGGTGAGATTTCGCAATGGTTTGTTGATGACCCAACTGCCACACAGTACTTCAAGATTGACGAGGTGGTTGACAAAAATGATCTTGAGAAGTTCAAGCTGGTTTACTGGGGAACCATTTGTACCGAGGCAAAAAAAAACATAAACCACATGAACTTAACTTAGACATAGTCCTGGTATGATCATTTTGATCTTGATGGATTTTGGAGTGATATTGCAATGTTTGATGATAGCCTATCGTAGCCATTTTTTGTTTGCTTTCCAACTGTATTGCTGTATTACTGTTTTACTGTCAGTGGTATTACTGTACTGTGTTATTGATCTGAACAGCAATTGATTCATTGATACTGGCCGATCACAACAAAACCAAAACACGGTCTTCGAGTCTTCTAGGCAGCTTGTAGCTGACTAAGGTAGCAGTGCGCCGATCGTGACCAAAGCTCCAAAGGTTACTTCTCATGTGGCTTTTGCTGTCATGGACAAAAACAAACAAGTCTGCCGCACACTTGCTGCATTAGATTCGGACACTGACCATTGACGCTATCAGTCAGTCAAAATAATGAGGCAATTAATCAATGAGTCAACTACTGATTTGTTGCCACATTGCAACTTGAAGTAATATCCAGTATCGTGTCTACAGAGTAGCGGATGCGATGAACTTGTGAATTTTTTGTATGGAACATGACTCTGAGGAGATGTTGAGAAAGATTAAGTAAGTACAAATATAGAATATAAGTCAATATAAGTCTATATTATTTTATTATTGTTTAAAGTCATAAAATATCATTTGAGAAAAGTATGTATATATGTCAACTGGTTTGAAGAAATGGGCGTGAAACCATTGACAAGTGAGAAGACCCTTACAATACCGACAATACCCATTTGATTCACTTGCTTTGTTGACATTGCTAGCTATGCCTGACTGATTGATGCCTGACTCAGGATTCAACAGCGATTGCGAGATGATTCCTTTCATTATCAACGGCGAGGCGTTCAACTCATTGGAATCCCACTTGGTTTGTCCTGCATTCACGGTTCCAAGATGCGACGGTTCACGCAAACCTGCATTGCGATTGGCTCGTCAACTGATGAAGTGTGAAATTCCTTTGTCAGACTCATCATCAAATGCTAAGGTAACCCATGATGTGTTCTATGAGTTGTGCTACTTGGAGTTCAATGTGGGAGCCTCTGGAGATCCAACTTCCGTTGCAGTGAAGCTCATTGAGGGCAAGCCATACATTGTGCTTGATCGTGAGCGGTTGTGCCTTTGAAATCAACTTTAGACTTTAGACGTATTGTATAATTGATTTCATCGGTCCATGGGCCCATGGGTTGTTTTTTCTGACAATTACTTGAGCTATGACGGATGGTATTAATTCCAATAATATAATTTTGTTTCTTTAATACTTCAGGCTCCTGAGTCTTACCATGTTAAATGTTGCGCTTATGCACCAAACATATGTTCATGGTCCATGGTCTGTTTTATGACCTACAACAAAGTCTTTTGAACTGTTCCTCCTTATTGATTTGTTGCTCTAGACGCATCGTAACATGTCAGCCCAAAATCAAACGTGTAGCTGTGTAGATGAGTACGCAGTAAAAGAGTTACAAGGATGTACTGTGCTGTAATGACGTGATATGGATATGTTTGATGTAAAAAAACTACATATAAATATAAAAATATATATACCACAAATGAACAGACAACATAAGTTCATAAGTTAGTAAGACCATTGACCAACACATTTCCCAAGGCCGGGTGAAGAAGAGTCCAAGAAGAAGAAACTGGACGAGCCGGCGACGGAAAACCAGGAATCAGCTTCCAAAAGGATCAAGATTGATTTCACATCGAAAAGTTCCGGTTCAGCCTATGGTCCATCGAATGTTGTGCGTACGACTTTGCATGATGCTAGTGCTGGAGTTTCCAGCGGCGCTAAGGCAATCAAACCCAACAAGAATGCGAAACACCTGTTGCAATAGGTGTGTCATGTGCGGTGTGTGCTGTTGAAAGCTTACATTGCATATCACCTTTTTGCATTGACGGTGTATGCATGTGTGCTGTACACAGCTAGGATCTGAGGATAGTACTGGTGGGACAGTTTGTGGCTTTTGTACCTACAACAGTGCATAATATGGGGTTCACTGTGATTGGTACAATTGCTTCAAGCCCTAGGAAATTCTCTGAGATCACAAGAACATAGACCAAAGGACCAAGAGCAAATCAAACGAGAAAAAAGGCGTGATTGAACGACACATGGCAGGAACCACAACGGTGGTCACTCAAAACAACATATGTTGCCCATTTTGATAGGCCTATGTGCAATCTATTCTCATCAACAAGAATCACCGAGTCAACACATTGCACCTTCTAATGTTTTGATGAAATCCCATTCTACTTAAATATCAGTGGTCCAAACATTGTTTATTCATCAAGTTGTTTGCTTCGGTATCTGAGTATTGGATTTGGCCGGGATGTGCTGATATAAGTAATATGTATATATTTCCTACATCAAAGCTATGATCCAGGAGCGGATGATACATACACGGGCCTAAGTAGGTGTACCAACTCTCTAGAGGTTTTGCACGGGCCTAGGGATGGGNATACATCTCAGATTAAAAAAAAAAAT
Source organism: Breviolum minutum Mf 1.05b.01 (assembly GCA_000507305.1). Classification (NCBI taxonomy): domain Eukaryota; class Dinophyceae; order Suessiales; family Symbiodiniaceae; genus Breviolum; species Breviolum minutum. The sequence goes on from DF241775.1 coordinate 69,021, forward strand.
CGTGGGAGATTCTGTTCGCCAGAAGAAACAGGAGCCATGAGTTTATATGTTTAGGAACATATGGACCCCGAAAAAAATCCATGTGAAGTCTTCACTCGACTCCGCCGTTTTTCTTCATATCGGGGAACCCCATCAAAGGCAAGGCTTTCATCCCATCTCGGGGGCACGGCTTTACAACTTTGCAGAGCATGAGGCAAGGAGGAGAAAAGGACCGGGGAAGGATGGGATGGATTTTTTGATGAAACTTACATGGCAAGGTAAACTAACATGGCAATGTATTTCCTCCCCATTCTGTGTAGGAAATACATCTTCAAATGGTCCATTTCTCATTGCTAATGTTAGTTTACCGGAGTGTAGATGATGAAGGTAGTATTTACCCTCCCCAAAACGTCGAAATCAACTTCTTAGCCTTTAGCCTTTTCATGCGGATGAGGAAGCACAATTTCCAAGCACAATTATTTGAAGTAAGGTTTTATCATGCTTAATCATCTAGGTGGTGGTTTTAGATATTTTTTATTTTCATCCCTATTTAGGGGAAGATTCCCATTTTGATTAATATTTTTCAAATGAGATGAAACCACCAACTAGTCATGATTTGAGAGGTGTGAGGATATTTTTTGACATGATGGAATGCTTACTTCCAGCCTTCATGATGTGTCAGAAGGTGCTATTTTAATACTTTCATTCTGGGATGAAGAACTCATCCATTTCCGGCCAAGATATAAACTACGTTTTTCGCGAAGCGAAAAAAAAACATGGGTTTCATACCTTTTCTTCAAGGTGAATGGGCAGATTGGATGAGATTGGTGATTTCTTTTTGGGGTGTATCCATCATCCCCAAAAATGCCATGAAAAAATTCATAAGTCATGGGTTTTTGGCAGGGAGGTTTCTTGAAATTTTCCTCTCAAAAAAACCATCATCCAAAAAGGTATCCCCACTTTTCAAATACTGCCGCGGTGTTCACGAGGTGCAGCGCTATTTGTTGGCCAGCATCGGCTTTTGGATGAATCAATTTGGTATGGATGGCTTCCGCTTCCTCGACGTGGCCTCAATGATCTACTTGGATCGTGGACGGTGGGATGTTTTTTTTTCGTTGGATGGGGGTTGTGGATGGGTTGTGGGTGGGAAGATTGTTTTTTTTTTCATTTCTGGCTTCGAAATTTGATATATGCTTCGATTTGATAGAGTTTGTTGGTGATGGCTTTTGGTTGAAGGATGTTAAAGGTCTCAGAAAACCATTGCCTCTAAGTGGAATTATCCCTTGGTCTAAGAAGTGATACAGGTAGTGAATGCAGGAATTTTCACCCTTCACCGGACCATATCACGAGGGTGTGTGTGGAGAACGCCACCCAAGAAGAAAAAGTACTGTACCTAAACCTCAAGAAAAACCAATCAACAAATATATGTACATAATAGTATATAATCATTTATAATATATATATATATTTCTATTAGGGCCTTTCCATTTATTGTGTGTTCAAGGTTTTAGTAAGGAGGAAGGTTCGACATGGACGAATCATACCTCCGAATCATACCCGCGAATCATACCCCGAATCATACCTTCGAATCATACCCCCAAACCATACCGCCGAATCACACCCCACACCATATTTTTACCACTACTACTTCCACTACTACTCGTACCACCACTACCACCACTAACACCACTACCACTACCACCACTACCACTACCACTACCACTACCACTACGACTACAACTACGACTACTACTACTACTACTACTACTACGACTACTTCTACTACTACTACTACTACTACTACGACTACTACTTCGACTACGACTACGACTACTACTACGACTACTTCTACTACTACGACTACTACTACGACTACGACTACGACTACGACTACTACTACTACGACTACTACTACTACGACTACTACTACTACTACTACTACTACTACTACGACTACGACTACGACTACGACTACTACTACTACTACTACTACTGCCACAGTCCGGAGTTGTGCCCGAACCATACCTGAATCATGCCCGAATCATACCCGAACCATACCCGATCGGCCCAGGGTGGCCAGAGTCAGGTTAGTTCAGTTGATAGTGTGCAGGGCCTGTAAAGCTTAGGCTCAAGGCTCAATTCCCGGCCGGTGCTGATATGAAGGTTTCGGCGCCGCGATCCATACCCGCGAATCATACCTGCGAATCATACCCCGAATCATGCCCCCGAATCATAGCCCCGAATCATACCTCAAGTCAAACCTTCCGGTCCGGGCACGGATTAAATGGAAATAATATACGAATCATATAATCGCAAAGATACGTATATGTATTTATATACACATATGAAAAATCCCTTTGAAAAACCAACAAGGAGGTTTTTTCTTAAGGCTCCATTGACTTTTGGTTGCTCGGCTTCTTGTTCAGGTGGGTGCCAGAACCCGAACAGCTGGAGGAGTACTTGGCGACGGATGACAACACTGAAAAGGCACCGAAGAAACAGCCGTGGAAACGTTTGGGAGGTGGCAAGTTTTGCGGTAAATCTTGAAATCAAGATATATATATATATAATTTACATAGCTTACACGTTCTAAACAAATTTCTTGCACTAGATTACTTTGGCTATCAAAGTCTTCAAGGGCCATATTTGATGGATGCTATCCATGTCCTGTACCTGCAACTTGCACTGACTTTGTTTGGGTGCTGTCAGGTCGGCATCCAATACTTGATGCAAGCCAACTCGTTGATTCATCAATTGGAACCCAATGCCAAGACTGTGGCCGAGGCGGGTGTTGGCCATATTTTCCTTACAGGAAACTTCAGCCTCCACAGAAACATGTATCAAACGCGGGGTTAGTGGGGGTGGACACCTTTTTTTTTTCCAGGGGTTGTTCATTTTTTTTTTGCAGGGCCTACCCTATCAAACAAGTCCTGATGAATCAAGAATTGCAGTACAACTTTCGTTTCACTTGTTGGACAAGTCTTGAGATTTTTTTGGATTTTGTATCTCCCCGTTTGACTGAACAGCAGGAGACCACGATGTATCCACACCTTTGTGAAGCTATTGCGGATGGTGGACTTGGTTTCGACCTGCGTCAGGCTGTTTTGTTGTTTATTCTTTTTTGCCACGCGGATTTAAATCAACCAATGATAAATTTGGTGGTTTGGGTTGGTGGTTTGGGTTTTTGGGGTTACCCCTAAGTATGATTCATCCCTTTCATTTTCGGGGATCCCTTTAATGTCCGAACTACCCAGCCCCAAAGCACCAATGTATCATTAGTTGATTTTTCACCTCCGTTTCGGTGTGAGATTCCTGCCAACCTCCAATTCTGGGTAGGCCTCCAACGCTCCGGACCTCTTCCGCGAACTGGTGTTAGGAGGTACATACGAACTTGGGAGATTTTGGTCCACAAGTGGCTGTTGGAAAAGGGGTCCACGAGTTGAGCAACAGAAAACAACTTGGTTGGTTTTTCATGTTTCATGGAGTAGATCCCTCTATCTTAGTCAAGATTTATGGCACCTAACCCACCCTGTATATAACCTGTATATATACTGATGTGGACATGTCTTTAATTAGTTCCAGCCGGGTGTACATGACAACCATGTATATCCCTCGGATCGT
>DF241776.1:0-19911 GCA_000507305.1 Breviolum minutum Mf 1.05b.01
GGTTTTGCAACTCATCATGTTAGTGAAGTTTTCGGGGGTGTGCGAAAACTGGGATAATTCCTCCATCTTTTGGGTCGTTGGCCACAACACACCACTGGAAACCACCAACCGAAGGTGGGACTCAACGAACTCCTTGCAGTGCAGTCAAGGCTGGCAGTAATGGCTAAGGTTTCGTTGATATCGAAGTCGATGCTGACCACCTCAAGGTCGGTCGGGTCTGGCAGCAAGGTCACGAAATCAAGAAAGTGAGGGGGAATTCTTTGTGACCTTTTTGGGATGGTTAAGTGACCCTTTCAAGGGGTTAAGTGACCTCCAACTAGGGGATCAAAAGGTCACTTTGAATCACCTGGAGGGGAACCTTTTTTTTAATCCATCATCATCAATGACCTTTTCCCTGGAAGTCCAACCGGCCACATATTTTTATAGGTCGGAGGTTCCGAGTTTCAGCATTACTTTAGTAGGGATTTGTTTCTATTCATCAAATCAATGACCCCCTTTTTTTGATACCATCCCTGGAAAATTAACCCTAAGGTGGTGGTTTCAACCCAGCTGATTTTTTTTTTTGCAAAATTTGGATCATCTTCCCGAAATAGGGGTTGAAAATAAAGAAAAATTGAAACCGAAATAGAGGCGACCATTATTTCATAGTAGGGGTTTATATCCTCATCCAAAAGGAGTTTCACCATTTTTTTAAAAATGGTGGAAAGTACCGACTTCCAGGGTTTTTGTTGATACACGCCGACTACATGAAACTCAACAAACATGTTGAACTCAAGAAATGGAGGTTTGAAACTCAGATCGTTTTTCCGGATGGCAAAATGGTAGGTGATTTTCTTCGGGTGAAGCAGCCGTTGAAAATTTCCAGTTCGTGTAGTCTCTTCTGCAACTTATACCAAAAGCCGCGCTATGCTTGTGGCATACAACTTGATGATATGTTTTTCAAAAGCTTCTCCCTTCATCATCCATCCATCCTCATCCTCATCATCCATCATATCCATCTACATCTACACCCCCGAAAATCAACAGTTCGCCCCTTAAAAATGATGGTTGGAATACTACTGTTGATGGCTGAAGTCCTGCACCACCTGGGATGTATGAAACCCTATAAATAATGGGATAAACAACCTATCAACTGGTTAGCCGGATTTCGTCCATCAACAGTACTTTCCTTTTGAACGGTTGGAACTGCAGGGGGTGTGTCCATCCATCCAAACTTCAAGGTCACCGAGGTCACCGACCCAATCCTTGTGACCTTGCAAGGTACAAGCACCTCAGCGCAAGTGCAAACGGAGTCGGAAAACCCAAACGGGAGAAATTTAACACGGGAAGGTTTTTCTTGACAGATGATGAGTTTTAGCCAGAAAAATCTGGCCCATAAAAATCTGGCCCCTTCTAAGAAGTTTAAAAGACTATATATATATAAACATATGACTCGTATACTTGGCCCATCTTTTTTCTTCGGATGATGGGACATTAAAGATGCCCAAAAAACCCGCACCTCTCATCCGCCAGCAAAGCTGATCTCAGCCCCCCGGCAAAGCCCTGTGGATATCTCCCAGACTTTCGCAACATCCACACCTGAGCCCCCGACAAAAAAAAAACACCTCCGGAGACTTTCCATGAAATGCTGATTGATTCTTAGGGATCTTTAATATCCCTAAGGGATCCTGGCTCACCTTGGCTAAAAATCCTATAGAGATTCCATAAAAATCCGAAACCCTAAAGGATCATTGGACCCTCAAGTCACTGGCGTCATTTTGAGGACCCCAAACACCATACCCCTGCATGCGTCATACAGGTTCAAACTCACCTTTCCAGGAAGGAGGGTCCTTCAGATCCTTAGAAAAATGCCATACATCCCTATATACCTGGGTAGTAAATTGATATTTGATCCCCTATATATACACTGAACAACCAGGGATTTGTTGTTTCATTGCTCACCTGACTCAACTTGTGTTTTTTCGCACAAATAACGTCGAAAAGACTTTTGAGTCGGAAAACACATGGCACTTTTTTTTGGACAGACCTGATTTTCAACCTGGGAAAAAACATGTGTGTACATATATAATCTGCTGTATATATGTTTATGTTATGTGTTTATATAGTACTGTTACCCCTGCTTGTTCCATTTCAGTCAGAGGTTTTAATTTTGTTTCCCCCACCATCCCCTCATCCAACCAACCCCCCCCAAACCAACAAAAACAAGGCTTGCCCCTCCCACAAAAAAGATGGGCCCCACTGGGAGGATCATCCCAGGACATGTAAGTGGCAGTAACTGTGGCTAATAACCATGGTTAGTAAGTCCCCTAAGTAGGGTTGGTTCCCTTACAAATGGCCCTTACATGGCATATAAATGGGGGTGATCCTAGGGTGATCCTAACCACTGAACCATCCAAGATCCTGGGAGTCGGATCCTCCAAGCACCCTTTCCACACCACTTCCAACGCCGTTAAAAACCAAGGTACTCCCAGTCCCCATGAGCCGACCAGACTTGGAGAAATTGCAGCAATGCACTGCTGTATGACCCTTCACTCGCAAAGGTTCTCGGTGGCTTAAGGAGTTCAAACACTTTCCACCGATGGCATCCCACACAAAGACCTCAGGGTTTGATGGTGATGGATGGTCTCTGGATAAACGGTGGTGGAAAGGTGGGGGTGGTGAAGGGGGGCTTTTTTGGAAACCGTGGATTTTTGCTGCAAAAAAAAACACCAAAGGAATAAGAAAGTATAGTATAGAAACTCGAAATCTGCATCAACGACATGGATATGTTTCCTTGTTTACTTCAAGAGAAATGCACTGCCCAGAGTCTGAGTATGTTACCCAGTCTTTCAATCTTAAAACAACTCTTTTCCCGACTCTTCCAGGATCTTATTGCATCTCACCTCCAAAAATGAAGATCGCCAGTTGGCTAGCGGCTAGTTGGTGGTTGAACCAACCCATTTGAAACATATGCGCAAGTCAAATTGGATCATTTCCCCAGGCTTCGGGGTGAAAATTGTTAAAAAAAATGAAACCACCACCTATGACCTAACTGCTGTTTTCACAACCGAGTCTAGACAGATTCCCATCGTCATTCTTCAGCAATTTATAAGTTTTATAGCTAACTGGTCACCACAAAGTTCAAATCAAAAAACCCCACCGGCTGAACTTTTTGAATTCGGGCGGCTCCTCTCTACCCGGATTTTAGATTTACACAATATTGATCCAAATAGCTGATCCGCAATCCTTTTCCTTCCAAACCCCTGGGCCCCAACAACCAATGACCAAAAGAACAAGAAAACATGATAGAGTTTTAATGTTTATAATTTCTATGAGGTTTCAAGTTTAAAGCTGATAACTTCAAAACATTTTGGTGCAGGGCAAATAAAAGGAACAAAAACATCTGCTATGAAAAGGAGATGATTTTTAAAAAAACACTTTGCTAAAACGTTCCATCCCTTCTCGTGAAAGATCCCTACACCCCTGAAAATGAACATGGAACCTCAAAATCACCAAATGGATCTGGAAAATCATCTGAACCAAACCTCCGTGTTTATGGCTTCCAGCCCCTAAATTTCCAGGGTTTTCTCCCCGGAGTCCGAAACGACGTTCCGCGTACGCCGAGTCAAGGGACCATTCCATCCGATGAAGCTGAAGCTAACGCCACCTGGAGCTACTGAAGGCAATTTAAGCGGGAAAAAAAAACAATTTTTTGAGAAACGAAAAAAAAACCTCCGGATACGGATTCCATATGATATATACTGGTTGTATTTAATGACAATTGATCCGGAAATTTCATGGCTTATGAAATAATCCCGGAAGAGAACTGGGTAGTAGTTCATCCTCTATATGCCCTAAACAACAATGGTTTATGAAATAATCCCCGGAATATAACTGGGTAGTAGCTCGATGCCCTTATATAAACCCAACCAACCAGGGTCTTTTCCCACCCCTTTCCATGTTCTTTTAACCATGTTCAACCTTTGGGCCCACTTTTAGTGACACTGGATGAGGGTTCCAGGTTCCAAGGCGTTTGAAACCTCCAACTAAACGGGTTGCCATGGCAACCGGAAAGTCCACCATTTTTCGAATAGGAAATGTATATATCCACATTGGTGATTGGGGTTTGTTCCATTGTCAATGCTACCCAAAAAAAAATGATGTGTTTGGTTTGTTTTCCTTTTTTTTTCAAAAATCGTATCTCCGGCTTCTGAAACATCTAAGGGTCATTTTGGGTGGGATCTACCCTCTGGTAAGCCAACATAGCTGGCTGGAATGTTCCCATGTTCAACTCATTCAGGGTCCAGCCATTACAGCCAGCTATGTTGATCCCGGATCTACTTACCTTAAGGTCAAAATAGATGGCCTTGCCGATACCAATTTTGGTAGCTTAGTAAAGGGTCCGAAAATAAACCAAAATGTAGGGACGGCACGCCATCTACTTTTCCATCAAAAATCAAATTGGGGCCTTTCCAACGGACCCCTCAGTGATAAGTTACTAGAGCTATTAGATACTCAGGTTTAGGGGTCCGTTCAGTGGGTACTGTTGGAGATTTCCTGGAACTTTTCAATTACCGTAGATTCCTTCAATTTCACGGGCGGAAATGAGTACGATACAGATATACCACCCCAGCCACTAACCACCCCAACTCCCACCTGGCTGACGGCCACCACCTGAACCTCTGAGTGGTTTTCAAGGCCAGCTTCCTGTCGGCAAGAAGGAAGCCGTGGCATAAAAACCTTGGAATATGAGGAAAACAATGGTAGAAGGATAAATATCATACCTCAAACTAACATCGGTACGGTGGTGGGAAACAATGACAAGCAGATTCCCCGAATGACAGTGAAAAATGGTGATTGTAGAAATATTGTAGAAAGCAAAAATCACCAACTAAACAAACGAAAGATAATTTCTTTCACAGAAATTCTCACCCCCAAATACCGGGATGTCATGGGATGTCCATAGTTGGAACTAAAGATCAATGGTTAGTAACTGGGGTGAAATAATTCATGCACTTACAAATAGGGGATATCTTGGGGAACCCCAACCATTGATCCTAACCTCCAATGGGACATGTTGGGGGGTATCAACCCCAACCCCCTTGGGGAAATCTTTCCAAATCACCGGCCTTGAGGGTATGATGCATGGCCGTATCATAGCCCTTGAACCTCAGCTGGCCAGGGAGGTTGCTTCACTTCACCACACAAAAGTGAGCCAACCCCAAAAAAAAAACAGTTTCGTATGTAGGGGACCCAAAATCACTTGGTGAAATAATCACCAGCCGAAAAAAAACAAATTTATAAGGCCACTTATACTTGTAACTCCATTTATAGGGATGAAATTTCACCCCAGCGAAACCCATTTAAGTTTTCGTCCGTTTATTTTGGGGGGCTACCCATGTCACTCCATTTAGAACAATCGTCTCGGGGTCAAGACAAAAAATATCTCCAACGCTTTGAAGCTGTCAAAACACCGGCTTTCATGAGGATTTTGTTTATTACCTGTAAAACCTTTTCGTGTACCATATTTTTGGGCAAATGGATTGCTGGTTTTAGGGCTTTCAAGTTGATGGTTAAATTAACGTCGCAACAGCTGTTTTCCGGGTACCATCCAGACTTTCAAAGATTAGCTGTTCGAAACAAATTAATTTTTGAGGCAAACCTTTCACTGATTTTTTGACCTCCAACCAGCGCTTCAGAAAAGATGTGGCTGGAACAGAGAGTCCGAAGATGATGATGATGATGATGATGATGATGATGATGATGATGATGATGATGATGATGATGATGATGCTGATGATGATGANATGATGATGGTGATGATGGTGATGATGATGATGGTGATGATGATGATGATGATGATGATGATGGTGATGATGGTGATGATGGTGATGATGGTGATGATGGTGATGATGATGATGATGGTGATAATGGTGATGGTGATGGTGATGATGAAGCCGAGATTTTCGCCAAACAAAACAATGGCAATAAGATTTATTTTGTTTTTGTTTCTTTCGAATGGAACCCATGATGCTGCGAGGGAGGAGTGTTCACTTCCCTCCCCCACATGATTCAACATCTTCATACACCTCATTCCAAGAATAAAAAACTACCATGTAATGTACCTTACATGATGTCCTACAAAATTTCCGGGGCGCGATTTTTCTTGGAAAGACCCCTGGCCCATGTCCAAGATGATGTACCTCACATTTTCCAAGTTGAATCATGTTTTGTGACTGAAAGACCACTCAACTTCGGGCGTGGCCCCCCTCCCGGGGATGCAAATCATCACCACCAGGATGACATTACATGTTTTAGGCGACCGGGGATTCCAACCTAAACCTTCATTTGTGATGGTTGCATCCTGGGAGGGTGGTCATATACAAAATCAAACGCCCCAAAAAAAAAAAGAATTGTCAGGTCAAAAGATTCAAGTACCTAAAATGGAGGTAATGTACCAAAATAATCCAAAATAAGGCTGTTTTGGGGGATGGGGGATTCCCTTACATTAAGCCTTACATCCATACAGGTTCAATTTTCGGTGAGGATTCCTCCGAATTTTACCTGAATTTTTGTTGGGTGACAATTGAAGGTCAACTTTTCTTTGTTTAGTTGGTGATTTTGTTACGGGTTCTACACAAATCACCATTTTTCCAACCAGCATTTGGGGATTAGTTTGTCATTTTTTGGAAACCATAGGTTTCGAGTCGCAAATCTAAGTAAAAAAACATGTTGGTTTCCAATGTTGTTTTCAATTGAATGATGGTTCCCAAACATTTACTTGAAAAACGATATCCAACCCACCGTTTCCAGGCAAATCTACAGTAAGTATTTGAATGATTTTTAAAGACATTGGATTATGCCTTACCATCCATACAGCTTCATCGAGCTTCATCAGGCTCAAGTGTGGCAGCTTCATGGCCTTGCTAATGGCACCTGAGATGGGGGGCCCCACACCATACCATACCATGCCATGGGGAGGAGCGGTATACTTTACCTACATGAATGATGGATTTTTATGGTACAGCCAGTATGGTAAGTTTTATACATGTGGGTCAATATATCCCATGGATCCTATGGTCCCATTGGTATTCCGAGACCTTTTTGGGGGGGCGATCGTGTTGATGCTAAAAGAAGGATTGGTAACTGCATTTTTTTTAAGCAAGGATTGCTAAACACAAAACTAGGGTGCAAAAAAGGGAATAGAATTGAAGTTTTTTTTTTAAGGATCATATTTGGGAGTGGGTGTTGATTGGTACACTCTGGTAAACTAACATAGCAATTGGAAATCCACCATTTGAAGATGTATCTCCTATTAGAAATGGTGGGTTCCATTGCTATGTTAATTTACGAGAGGGTAACTAGGAAAAAATTGGGAAGGGGTGATTTTTGGTTCCCAAAAAGGGAAAAAAATCCACTCCGAAGATCCAAATGTTGTTGTAAAAACTACCCCTTTTTAGGCCTAAAAAAGAAGAAAGTTTTTTGTTTCACAGGTAAAAAACGTCCAAAATCCATGGTCGTTTTGTTGAATCATTTGATTTCAAGTTGTTTGAAGTCTCAAATCATTCTTTGTCAACTTCTTCCGGAGATTTGACGCAATTTTATTTAGATTTGCTTGTTCGGTGGTTGGAAAGATTGAACAAAAATCGTCCCCTTAAATGGTGGTGAGTTTAACTGCGTTTTCTTTACCATGGGATCGAATCCGTACAAAATCACCAACTAAACAAACAAAGAAGGAAAATCCTTCAATTTGCCGTACTTTTTGCATCATTTGATCCTGGGAAATTTAATGATCCCTGTTCAAGGGAGGGTTGGGTCCAAGAAAATTACAACACTAGGGGATATAGCACACCCCAAACAATCCCCCGTTCGCCAAATATGAAAGGAATCCTTCATAGTCTCTTGGTAAAGGTTGCTTGGGTTGCTTTCCAAAGGTGTATTGAAAATAACCTTAGATTGGATTCTAGACATTGGGGATAAACTCATCCCACCTTTTAGAAGGAATCCTTACAATAGGTATATTTAGACCCCTATCGGGTTGATGAGTTTATCCTATAAAACAATCAGCTGAACGAAAGAAACATGAGGGTGACTCTTTTGACCCAACAAGAGAACCGAGAACCTTCCTTGGGTGCATCTGGTTGACCCAAATTCCAAATAGCCAGGCCAGGTGACCTTTCCGGAAAAATCACCTTTAAAAAAGAACCCCCCTTCTGCCATTGGGTGACCTGTCAGATGAGGGCTGTTAGATTTTTTTTTCCACAGACCTTCTTGTTTCTGCAGGTCGGGGGTGAAACGCCTCGCCCTCGCAGAGGCAGGAGCCCGTGTGCGAGGGGAGGCCCTGCGCGCCAGCGAAAGCCAAGGGCCGCCCAGCAGGCGGCGGTGCTCAACAGGCCCCACCAGCGTCTTGGCTGCTGTTTCCAAGAAAATACAGAGCATCGTTAGCTACATAACTTTACGAATCGGGTCACCGGCTCCTTATCATGCTTTCGTCTGCAGGATCTTCTTTGTTCGGCCGGTTGTTTCTTCATGTCCATCAGCGAGCAAGCGTCGATTGCGTTCCGTAAATATTGGACTCTCCTCTGCAAACGATCTGATGTGCCACATTCTGCTTTGAATTTGGTAAACAGCGCGGCCCAGAGTTCCTCCTCTGTCTGGGTGGACAAGTTTTCTGCATAATTTTCTTCTTCAGATGAAGTGGAAGAAGCCATCCACACAGGAAGGTAAAAGCAAAAAGAAGCAAGCGACACCACCCTGGACGCAATGCGTCACAGAAACAACTGGTCACACAGGTCCCTGCGTCAGCCTGACTCAAGCTGGGAAAGATCTACCAACATGTTGACATGGGCAGGTTATTTCTTATATCTTCCTGTTCTGCCTGGCCATGGGTCCGTTGTTTCACTAGCTCCATAGAATCCTTGGGGCGATCTCTATTCAACGCTATGTGGATGATACCACCATCATTGAGTAGCAGTGGCGGCAGCGGCAGGATTTGCAATTGAGGTAGCAGCGGCGGATGCTTGAGCCTCACCGCTTTGACCCAAACATATGCCAAACATTATGACAATTGCCTTGGCAGTCTTGGCTGCCGTTTCCATGAAAATACAGAGCGTCTTTAGCTACATAATTTTACGAATCGGGTCACCGGCTCCTTATCATGCTTTCGTTTGCAGGATCTTCTTTGTTCGGCAGGTCGTCTCTTCATGTCCGTCAGAAACCAAGCATCGATTTCATTCTTTCATTCTCCAACCCTTTTCATTTTGAAGAAGCGTCCCTGCCCTGCCGGACCTCAGCCGCGCGCAGCAACGTCCAGTGTTCCCTACCTGACGACGGGAATCAGTGCTTTTCAGTGTAGAAAAAATATAAGCTTCTGGCGAAGAATCCTCTTGGCCATACCGCAAACGCTAAGACGCAGGCTCAAGGGAAAACAGTCGCACCAAAGCTTGTCAGATGCATCAAATGGCTGAAGGCGAGGGGATTTTGATGATCCTGCCGCGGCTCCCGGCTGTCAGCGCTTCCCTGCCGGACTTCAACCTCATAACATTTATCAGAAAGAATGCCAGAAAATATGTCAGAAAAAATGTCAGAAGATATGTCACAAAGAAGGTCAGAAAGAATGTCAGAAAATGTGTCAGAAAGAAGGTCAGAAAATATGTCACAAAAAAATGTCAGAAGATATGTCAAAAAGAATGTCAGAAAGAATGTCAGAAAATATGTCAGGAGTAATGTCAGAAAATCTGTCAGAAAGAAGGTCAGAAAATATGCCAGAAAGATCCAGAAAGTGTGGCAGAATAGAAACTGCCAGAGGTGAATTGGAAGCCTCCGGACATGGTTCCTCGCATGGCCACTGGGAATTATGGGGCGTGAGCTTGGCAACGCAAAATACCATAGAAGAATTTGCACATAAGCCCGGGGAAGATGGTCGCAGTAGAGGAGGCGACAAGGAGGCGGAGGAAGAAACGGAGGAAGGAGTCGGAGATAAGGCTGATATAAAACCTAACAACCCTCACCCGACAGATACACAACAAGGGTGATGTCAACGTGGCTGTTTTGAAATGTCATGGTGGGGATCAGTCGAAGTAAAGTATGTATGTTTTTGAAAAATCAGAATGTAAAAGCTATTTGGGGCAACCTTTTTCAGTAGATTCTAATTAGCTATGATATGATCAGAAACTTTTGATCGCCACGGATCAAAGAATATGCTCGTGACATCTTGTTGAGTTTCACACATGGTCAACCCCCTTCGGGATCGGCGGGAGGGGCTGGGAGTGTTGGAAAATTAAAAAACATACCCTTTTCTGGAACTAACATAGAACCTTAAAGTGGTGGTTTCCAATAGGAATCTCCTTTTTCAGGGATCTATTTTCAGGGGCTATGTTAGTTTCAGGCAGGGTACTCCGCGGAAAACTAACATGTCCCCTGAACATCAATGGTTGGAAGATGTATTTCCTATTGAATAGTCCCTTTTTAGAGGACATGCTATGTTTCGGCGGTGTATGTGAAGACCACCAAGTCATGATACCAAAATAACAACCCAAACCATGCACTATGAAGTGGACATCACTTTTGTTGTACGGCAAAAGATCAGCTTTCAGGAGTTCACGCGTCTTAACACTGGAGCTAACGGCCTCTTTGCTCTTTAACCACATCATCACCACCACCACCACCACCACCATCATCAGCACCACCATCACCTGGGCCTTGCTAATACCTCCCCCCACCCTTCCAACTTCCTACAATTTCCCTTATCCATTTCGGTGGAACCGTTTCAAACGCCACCCAAGACACGTCGTAAGGAGAGCATGGAGTCATAGGAATACACAAAGACTTCAGCACTGCAAGTCCCATCGGAAGTCTTGGCTACGATGTGGAGCAGATCCAAATCAGGGCTATCCTGGATAGAAACAACAAGCGTCATGAAAAATGGAACCCCTGGTTGCTTGGGTTATATAGGGGATCATCTGTGGCACCATGTACCTACCATATATGGGTTGTACCTATTATATATGGGCCATACATCTGCTTGTGGTGGTTTTTTGTTTATTAAAGTAATGAAAAAAAGGGGCCCCTGGTTGATTGTTTAGGGTATATCACAGCTTTTTTTTGTGGGGATTACTACATAAACCATGAAATAAGGATCCTTATGAATCAACCAGTATAATTGGAAGGTAAGGCCATGGCTCACATGCGAAGTTAAGGGTAGAAAGAAATCAGCACCTAGACTAGTCGGATTTTTTGTGTGGGAAATCCCGGAATCTTTTTTGCAATTTTGTGGGAGGTTGGCGAAATATTAGTTGTATGGTATATGGATGCTTCCGAAAATAGTGATACCCCCAAATCATCTTTTATAGGAGATACAGTTGAGATACATCTTCAAATGGTTGGTTTTTACATTGTTATGTTAGTTTATCTACAAAGCTACCCTCCCAGGAACTACCCCGCCAAAACTAACATGACTCGCTGGAAAATCCACCATGAATGAGTCGATGTATTTCCTATTCAAAAATGCGGGGATTTTCCAGCAATCGTCATGTTCGTGAACTCAGGGGTGTACCATATCCCATCCTAGCTGGCAGTTGGTTATCGTTTGAGCAACGCCCAAAAACTCCTATGACGTTCCATGATACTATTTGATTTATAGGGATCCTTATAATATCTATAATGGCTTATGATAATACCTATATTAACTGGGTAGTACTTCATCCCTTAATATACAGCAAAAAATCCCGGAGTTTTAGTTATTGCTCATTCGGAAGACTCGTTCTCTGGAGGACACTGTCTTCTTTCAATCTTGGAGGATGGATCATCCCAGGACGTGGTTCAGTGGTTTTTTTAACCATTGGTGATCGTTGTTGTCCCCTAAGGATCGCGTTGCGAAGACCCCTTTCATTCATGGCCATTCATGGCTTATAAATGATAAATGATCCTACCCACACTTAGGGAACCGGGGTGATCCTCCAAGTAAGGATACAAAGTGAGCACCTTCTGATGGAATTCTAAGGGTTATCCTGCAAGTTTTTTTTCACATCCATGGATTTCAAATTTCAAACCTCGGAATCTAAGGCTAACCCCCCCAAAAGCCATGTTTCCCCGAAGTAAATAAGGAATTATTAGGGGATTTACCACCATAATCCCTGAATATCCCCCCTGAAAATAAAGCCCTAATAAGACCTAAGTAGGGGGACAATGATGGTTAATCATCCCTTAATAAGGCCTTATGTTTTGGCATTGGGTGGGCCGACCCAGGAAGTACAGCATTCTTAAGAGGTCGCTACTACCCATCATTTGTGCCTTAAAAAAAGGGCTATTTCTTGAGGGCACCAAAAACCATGGCATTTTCAGGGGGTAGAAAATTTCCCTTAGATTCCCAAAAAAAAACACGGAGCCGCGGCAAGGTCCACTTCCACGGTCAAAACCAGGTCAGGTTCAACTTGGATGGGTTCAGCTTGGGTAAGCTGATGAACCTTCACAAAAAATGTTCACCGGGATAAACCTCCGGGATTTTTTACTAACAAATGGGGGTTGAACCCTAAAATGGTGTTGTTTCCCCAACTGGCCCATGTGGTTTTCTTACTAAAAATGAGTTTCGCACTTGGGGTGTGTTTTATGGGGGGTACCACCATTGAAGGAAACAGCCTCAAATCGCTGGCTGGAAAAAGTCACCTAATTTTTGGATGGTATTTTTTTTTAACCAGGAAAGATCGATGGGGATATTTTTCATGGGGTTTTCACTCGCTGGACTCGTTTCAGGGAGTTAAAAAATTGTTTTTCAACAGCCGCCTTTAGTGAAAAACTTGAAGGGAAGAAAACGTGACCAAACAGGGCACGATCACATCTCCCCTTGGGAAGTTTGGAAAATCATCGTCCTCAAAACTGCCGACTGGAATGAGATAATTATGGCTCCCAGGAGGGGTTCTAACCAACAAGAGAGAAAGTGAGAAAAGACAGGAATGTCATTTAAATCTTAACTAGTTGGTGGTTTCAACCCAATTGAAAAATATTAGTCAAATTGGATCATTTCCCGCGGGTTCGGGGTGAAAATGAAAAATATTTGAAACAACCAACCAGTTAAGTCTTTGCCAATTTGTTGCATCATCTCATTTCAACCACACTTCCCCTTCCGCTCCTCCATAAGTGTCTCTGACGCGCATGGACAGAATGGGTCAATTCTGTTTCCAACGTAAACAAATTCTGAAACTGTTCCCCTACTTCTGGGCAAACTATAGCAATTTACAAATCAAAACTACACCCCCGAAGATTAACATGCAATGGTTCGGAAGAATAGGTTCTTCCAGGGGTGTCTATTCTCAGGTTCCATGTTAATCTTCCGGGGTGTAAGTAATGGTATTTTGGGGGAAAATATCAAGCTTTCACAATCTCTCTAGCACTAGACTATCCTTCCTCTTTTTTCCCACGCTCTTTTGTGGCCAGGTTTTCGGTCTTTTAAAATGTGTGAAATCCTGTGTCTTTTCAGTCTTTTCAAACGCTTCCATTTTTTTGTTACAAGTAGCACTAATAGCTATATACATGGATTTGCTGAAAACATGCTTGGAAAAAGTTCCAAAAAAAATATTCTCTCAAATGGTTTGTGACCTTTTTCCAGTGATGTATCGCAGGCCATTTCGTTTTTTCGACTACCCTCTCGAGGTCAATTCCATGTGAAGTTTTTGTTACTTTCTTTCGCGACCCTTCTGAAAACGAGCCCAAAAACCAGCTGGTCAGGTGGCATGTTTTATTTCCACCTCCACTTTCCACTGAAACTCCGAGCATAGAAGAGAAATTCCATTGAAGCGTTGAAAAACACAAGATGCATCTTCATTACAATTTCTGAGATGTACCAAAAAATGATGGACTGGAGGCATCGGAATATCGTGGCTTCTGGCTTCACCAAAAAAAAAGTACCCTCCAGTAATCTAACATAGCTGGCTGGAAAATGAACCTTAAATGAAGATCTATTTCCTATTCAACATGGGGATATTGTGTTTTCCCGGCACCAGTCCAAGGGGTACATGCAATTCGGCGTCCGAATCGTCCGATATGCGTGCATTGAACATGGCCATATTCCAGCCAGCTATGTTAGTTTACCAGAGGGTAAGTTTCTCTTGGGGATTCCAAGAAACTATGCTGAGCTCCGAATTACTCTGTTGAACAATATCAGCTTGACCTGAAGGGCCTGCTGGCTACATGGGCAACACCAAGTATGTTCGTCCCAACAAAATACTGATGCTCCGAAATTTCCTTTCCGGAGAGCCAATCTAAAAAAAAGGATCACCCCCAAAATCATCAACAAACATCTCCATCACTCCGGGTTTGTCCCTTTTTATGGGGCCAGGAATACCTTCAAGTTACCTTTCATGACAAGCTGGTTGGTTAATGATGGGATCCTTATAATTGCTTGTTCTCAAGATCTATCCCGTCTATCCCTATATAAGTGTGTGGGATTTCATCCCTTATATTTTTAGCAAATAACCGGGGGTTTTGTCATCCCACCTTTAACATTGTGTATAAACTCATCTCACCTCTAAAAGGGAATCCTGCTTGTAATCGGTAGATACACCCCTGCTTTTGGGTTGATGAGTTTATCCCCTACTGTTGGTGGTTCAGAAATCCGGCGATCACCAGTTGATATGTAAAATATGTAAAATAAAATATCCCATGATTTACCAGGTTTTAGCACCATCCCAGGTGGTTTGATATATCGCCGGATTTCGGAACCAACCATGAACAGCATCACACCCATAGGATCCATGGGACTGGTATATTTAGCTACACCGTAATGAAAGTAGATGGCGCAACTCCCAAAAGGTGGCTTAGTAAGGGGCCATGATAAACCAGTACATTGGAGTTGTGCCATCTACTTTCCAGCTGGTGTACATGAATGGTTGGTTTTCATGTCAGCTAAAATATACCGTTCGTCCCGTGGATCCCATGACTATCATTCTACCCACGTTGACACGTTGAAACACGGCTGCATCGCGGCACCTGATCCAAGCAGCGCTGCTTCTCCTGCTCCTGGCGCCGTCGTTCCACATCCACCTTGGCCAGCCAGCTCCGGACGAACCTGGGACGATTTTCCAACACAAAGGAGGAGGAGGACCAACAGCAACCGATGGGTTCTGGCTCAGTCACCACCACAACCACAACAACCACAACGACGACAACAACAACAACAACAACAACAACAACAAGAACAACGACAATACAAAGTAGAAGAAAGAACGAAAAAGATGATTCTTCTGATGACAGTTGGCAAACGAAAGAAGCGTCTATTCAAACGTTCAGGGTACTTCAGAAGTAGAGAGTGACTGGGGTTACACCCTGGAAAACGAACGGCTGGAACCTGAAAATCATCCAATTGAAAAGGAAAATCATCTTCCAAACCTCTAATTTTTGGGTTCCATGCTAATTTTCCAGGGTGTAGACTTCCCCAAATGTTGAAGCTATACCCAAAAACACCCTTCAACGACCCCACGGTAAAACTTAAAATATGTACTTATCCTCAGAGCAATTCTTTATGCCCTTTATGGGATGGTTAAGTGACCTTTTGGAAGGGCTAAGTGACCACCAAATAGGGGGTCAAAAGGTCACTTTGAATCATCTTTTCCAAAGTCTTCCACCTCTGAGTTTCGTTTTAAAAACAAACAACGAATCTGCAAAGTGTTCCCCGGGACCCTGAAACTAACAGCTCTTCGCACCAGAAAATCTCAATGGGACTGCAAGATGGATGTATTTCCTTTTGGGGCCCGGCCTATTTTCAGGTGCGATGTCATGTTAGTTTCCAGGGAGGGTACCACAAAAAAATGGTACCACTTTGGTTTCTTGACTCAGCTTTTGTGTATCACATCCAAGGTTAAGAGACCTTCAAGATTCAAGTTTCCAAGACTAGTTGGTGATTGAATCGTCCATTTGAAAAAGTCTTGGTACCTGGAAAACCTGGCGCACCATTCTTTTAAGGCAACTGTGGCTGGTTTCAGGGGTAAAATTGATGGAAATTAACAGCGACTTGTTTTCCAGGTATAGTCAAATTGGATCATTTTCCCACCAAAAAAATAAGTAAAAATACAAAAATCATCAAAAATCTGTAAAACCACCACCAAAAAGCAGAATTTGCTAACCCCCCCCCCCAACGGCCACAACCTGTTTGTTCCCGTCTCACCAGGTTGATGGTCTCTTCCGTTCCCTTAACTTCCCCCTTCCCCGGCCTCTCGATGCAAATGATCTTACCCACCTTGAAAGTGAAGTAACGTTTGTAGGCCCTGCAAACAGGTGGCACGGTGAAATTTGGGTGGAAAAATCGTTGTTTCCGCCATCTCTTGGTCCACGAAATCTAAGGGCAATGGCTGGCATTATCCACCACCCCCAAATGTCACCGTTTTTTGACAAGAAATAGCCAGAGGATTGAGGGATCATGATGGTTAATAATCTATAACCCCTTTTAATAAGGCCGGCTATTTCCTGGGAAAACGGTGCCATTGGGAGGGTGTTTTCTACCCTTAGATTCTCATGAACATCGGGGCCCTGTTGGTTCAAGTTGTTGACTATACAGATTTCAGCATGGGACTTCTCGATTAGCTTGGCGGTTCATGGCTGATGACTTGTATTTTTGCTTGGGTGGCTTGAGGCGGTGTGGGTTGGAGAGTTGGATTCTCTGATTTTGTGCCTTTGTGAAAAAAGGTATGTATAAATATATTTACATATATATGTTATGCAATAAGTGCGTTAATCAGATCATCATTGAATCATGTTTGTTGTCTATCTATTCCGCTATACCTGTACATGTGTGCATACAAGGATGTGTATAGATGTATACCTCACGAAATTAAAAAAATACATGTTTATACTATACCTACGAAAAACACTCATCTCTTTCAAAGCGTTGTTTTTGCTAGTTGGCGTTTTCAACCCAATTTGAAAAATATGCTCGTCAACTTGGAAACAGTTTCCCAGGGATCCGGGTGAAAATTCACCATCCACTTAGATCAGATGTGCTAGGGTCAAGTTTATGTTGGCGTTTTTTGGGAATAAACTTAACTCATCCCACCTTCAATATGAAATCCTCATGTTGGGTATTCCTAAACCCTATTCAATTGGGTATATAGACCATCCCCTACCACCACCACCCCTATTGGGTTGATATAAACGGGTCACCCCATGTATAAGTAGGTGAAATAACCTTTAAGTTGGTTGTTTGAGTTTTGAGTTGCCACCCAACCTAGGGTTGTTGGATGATTGATTCCCATCATTCGGTTTCCCACCACCTACGTGGTGGTCCCCACCTTCGTGCTAGAAAGCCCCTGATCAAACGTTGACCATTCGTCGCCGCCTTCAGGCCGGCCGGGGCAGGAAAATATGCGGGACGAGGAAGGGGTTCAATAGGGGCTGCGGTCGATCAACTCCGAGTTGTCCTTTGTGGGGTTCATATGGGGTTCAGGGGTTCAATATGGGATGGTCAATTCACTTAGTTGAAATTTCTTTCTCGATTATCTCTTAAACAGCTGCTGGGTAGCCATTAGCAATATCTGTTCAGTTCTTATCTTTGCTACCCGCCAATACGGCTTGAGCGGCTTGAGGTGAGGCACGGCCAAAAATTCGAGACTGTCCGAATCGCGAAAAAATTGTCTAAGGGGGATAAACTCATCAACCCAATAACAGAGGCTTGTATACCCAGTAAAAGGATTCCTTACCTAAGGGTGGGATGAGTTTATCCCCGAGAGTTCATCGATCACCAAAAAATTGGGTGAAGCCTATGGGTAGTAGCTCCAACTTCAACCCCTGAAAAAAAATTTGAAGAAACCTGCCGCAAAGTTGAGTCTGGCCAAAATCATAAATATTTCACCCAGATTTTCCCGGAAAATCAGGGGATTTCCGGGATTTCCCTTCCAAAAAGCCACCTTTTAGTGGTTTTTTTGATCCTGTAAGGTGGCTACAGTAGAATTTGACCAGAGTGATGGATAGGAAACTGGGAAACTGGGCCCCGGGAACCCTCATTTTTGGAGGAAACACTTCCCACAGTTGAGTGAAGCACCGTGACCAAACGCCTCACTGTCATCAGACTTGTGACTTAAGTCTCAAGAAGGGTGACTCCCACCGAGCAAGGGAAGTCTTCAAGGGCTTTTGCTGGGTCACAAGTCACAAGTCAACATGCGGATTTACTAGATCCGAAGCTTTCATGTTTCATGTCGCATCACTACATTCATGCGTTGAAATGTGGACGTCCGACAAATCTATACCAGCTCCTCTCAATACTAGTTGGTGGTTTTCTCCACCCATCTGAAAAATATTATATCGTCAAATTGGAGCGAATTTCCCCAAGGTTCGGGATGAAAATTCCAAAAAATATTTGGAACCACAACTCAGATGATCTTTTTTCATCCCTCAACGTTGGGTTGGTGAGGTTTACAACCTTTCCAAAAGCCTCACGTGAATTCACTCACTCACCAGGGGTCTGTA
The DNA here is from genome assembly GCA_000507305.1 of Breviolum minutum Mf 1.05b.01. NCBI lineage: Eukaryota > Dinophyceae > Suessiales > Symbiodiniaceae > Breviolum > Breviolum minutum. Next base: position 18,430 of record DF241776.1, read on the forward strand.
CCTTTGTGCTACCTGCCACTTTTTGTTGCCGAAATTTTTGTCCAGCTTGTTTAACCCAGGGTCTTTCAGCTCCCAACCTTTCAGCTGTCTTAGCTGATGGTTCAAGCGCGATCGGGCATCGGGATGAATGGCCTACTGTTGATGGTTCAGAAATCCGGCAGTCACCAGTTGATATGGTAGGTTATCCCACTATTTACAGGGTGTGGGAAACATCTCAGGTGGTTAGCCGGATTACTGAACCATCAACAGTATGATTCAGTATGAAAGCGTGATTAAAACAAAAGGTCATGATTCGGATGTTTTGGTCAATAAAAAATATTTCATGATGTCGGTTGTCGTTGTCCCCCAGCAAACAGTGGCAAATAAAGGGTTTTGTTAGGTCATCCTGGTTTTGGAGCTTAGCACGGCTTCAGCCCTTCAGAGCTCCTTCGCATCCTCCACCATGGCCTCGAAGGTTTGGACCAAACAAAAATGCCGTGCGAAACATCGTTGTTTCAAAAAACCCGGTGAAGATGAAAAAAATACCACCATCAAACAAACAGAACCAAGAAACACTTCCCAGGTTCAATGGGTTTCATGATTCATGATCCTTAAGGAAAAAAATTCAAAAGGTTCATGTTTCATTGCCATGGAAGTTAGACTTTGAAAAATAAGTTTGAAAGGACATGGTTTCCACAGCACTGTCATGTGATTCCTGATGTCTTTGGCAAAATCCCCCCACCAAAGCAATAAACCCTACGAAAAGTACGAGTACCTCGGATCTGGAAGGATATTCATTTCATTTCAGCATGTTTGGTAGCAGAACTTGAAGCTGCATTGCTCAAGGTTGGCTGAAAATTCACCCCACAAGGTGTTTTGGGCGACAATCTTTATTCCCCTTTTGATGGACCCTTTGATCAAACTGACTCGGGGTGGATTTTTTTTTCCCCTTCCAGCTGATTCAGCCGCCGTGACCTGACTTGATCCCCAAACGTTGGGCGTTGGTCACTTAAATTCACCAACAACCTTTCCAAAAGGTCGCCCTTTTAACCCATCCCCAAAAAGGTCACGATTTCACACAGAATTGCCAGGTTTTGATGTTTTTTTGTGGATTTTGTGTTGGGAAAAAATCAAATACAAAGCTACAACTCCAAGTGATTGTGCTGATCAAAGCCGAAAAATGTTTTGAACCCTTGCTATGTGGGTGTTTCCAAAAAATAGGGGTACCCCCAAATGGATGGCTTATGATGGAAAATCCTATAAAAGTTGATGATTTGGGGGTACCATTATTTTTGGAAACACCCATGTCCCTATACTTGCAACAACCGCCACAAGAGCCACAGTCCTCACCAGCAGCAGCAACAACACCATCTGGAAAGTATCGATAGTGATCGCCCCACTCCCATTAGTCTTGGTTTATCATGGCCTTCGCCAAACTCTTCGCCACCGAACTTGGGAGTGGCGATCGCCATCTACTTTCACAGTGTAATGGGATATCTTAAG